>SCDT01002335.1:0-13836 GCA_004143765.1 Drosophila melanica | reverse complement strand
TTTTTTTCCAAAATTCACAAGGGGGGAGTACATGCTTTTTTGACCAAAAAATTCAAATAAATTTTATTTTCGAAAATGAATATATTTTGAATGTGGAGTTAATATATAGGACAAATCATGTTCAAAATGCCATCAAACGTGAAAATCGGTTAATTTTTGACAATGTTATGGGGGTTTGATATATGGGAGCTATGGAATCTGGTTGCTTTACATGTCAAAATTTTTGTAGATTTTGGCATGATTTTTGACCAAAAATTTGACACCCCCAAAATCACTTTCAATGTTGTTTTTTATGCCAATTGTGACAAATAAAATCGATTAAAACAATAAATTCGCAATTCTAAATTTTGAAAAAATTTTTTTTTCCAAAATTCACAAGGGGGGAGTACATGCTTTTTTGACCAAAAAATTCAAATAAATTTTATTTTCGAAAATGAATATATTTTGAATGTGGAGNAAATTTTGAAAAAATTTTTTTTTCCAAAATTCACAAGGGGGGAGTACATGCTTTTTTGACCAAAAAATTCAAAAAAATGTTATTTTCGAAAATGAATATATTTTTAATGTGGAGTCAATATAGAGGATAAATCATGATCAAAATGCCATCAAACGTGAAAATCGGTTCATTTTTGACAAGCGGGCGTTGTAAAACGAGAGTGAACGGGTGCTAACAGTGCTCCAAAATGTTGCTCAAAACATTTAAAATTGGTCAGTGTGAATCCTTTGTTGAAAGGTGCACAATGAGTGTTGCAGTGCTAGTCAACACAAATTTTTATGAATATGAAATTATTCGAATTTACGTCTATACTCGGCATTAGCTCACTTACATTATTAAACAGTGTTATCGAATACCCTGTGCAGTGCTGTGAATTTTAATTTGTTACATAAAAACAATAATGTTAGCTAGTCGGACGCAAACATTGGTCAGTTCTCAATGTCAATTGACAGTGAGCAATGCCAATGTCAGTGTCAATACTAATGTCAACATTAATTCCATACGAATATTCTCAAATTTTCGACTTCAACGTTCAAAGTTATTTAGCTACACGCAGCTTTTTAATTATATTTGATAATTATAATTTTGATATGTCGCACAAGTGAGTGAAAATGCGGGAATATTTCAATGTTTATGGGGATTACATCTACATATGGATCTGCAGCACCAGCCACACCTCAATGCCGGATGGCACTTGGATAGGTTGGTTTGTTAACCTGCAGGTGAACGAGTTTCTGTGCCGCGTTCCCAATGAATTTATCCAGGATCGATTCAATTTGACGGGCCTGGAAACATTGGTGCCCAATTTTCAGCAGTGCCTGGACGCCATACTCGATACGGAGTTCGACACGGAATATGGCTTCAATCCAATGGACGCGGATCCCGAGATGACCGCCCAGCTATATGGTCTGATCCATGCACGCTATATACTGAGCAATCGGGGCATCGACGATATGTGTCTGAAGTATCAGAGGGGGGATTTCGGCATCTGTCCGCGCATCTATTGCAGCGGTCAGCTGGTGCTGCCCCTGGGCCTCACGGATCGCTTCGGCGAGTCGCATGTTAAGGTCTATTGTCCGCGCTGCAGGGACGTCTATCAGCCGCATGCGCGCTGCGCCCTGCTCGATGGGGCAATGTTCGGTTGCAGCTTTCCGCACATGTTCTTTATGCAGTTGCCGCAACTGCTGCCGGAGCCGCCGTTGGAGACGTATACACCACGGTCAGTTTATCCACCTACGTGCATCCAGATCCATTCCTAAGCATCTCATTTTGCAGCATCTATGGCTTTAAGCTGCACAAGTCGGCCCTGATCCCGGCCCTAATGGAGTCTCCCAACAGCGACAACAACAATAACAACAGCAGCAGTCTGAATAACAACATTGACATATCCAGCAAGCCGAAGGTCAGGAATTCAACCAATAAAAGATAGGACGCCGAAACAGCACCAACAACAATAATATTTTATATCTGAATCTTTAACAGTTATCACTAAAGGCTGCGGTTTGATTGAACGCACCCCCCACACGGACAAATCGCCCTTCGATTGTAATTAAGCCGAAGACGCGCCGATCCAATCGAGCCCAGGTATGCCATATCTTTAATAAGATTACTTATCATTGATTGAACAATTTCAGAACTGTTTTCTGGAATTGGGAAACATTTTAACACATATTCTGCACAACGGATATATTATTTTTTTAAAGTAAAAAAAATGCCAAATAAATCAAAATGACCAAAATTTTATCAAATAAAATAAAAAATAAAGAAGGCATGATTTAATTTTCTTTACTCAGGAATGCATATATTTAAATGGCGAAGTAAATATATGGGAAAAACCATGATCAATTTTCAAATTCATTTATTTTGATCATTATTTTATATTTAATCAGTCAATCAACACTTGGAATTACATGACCAAAATGCCATCAAACATGAAAATCGGTTTATTTTTGACAAAGTTTCATGACAGAAATGCCATCAAACTTGAAAATCAGTTTATTTTTGATTAAGCTATCAAGATTTGAAATGTGGAGTCTATCGATTTGCGCATTAAAATATCCGCTGCTGAACACGAATATATAATTCCAAGTTCATGTCTCTAGCTTTAAAGCCGGCGAAAATAATGCGTTTATACGTACAGATAAACATTGCACAAATATCTTGTTCTCTTTTAATATCGTGAACAAGTATAAAAATGTGTGTAATTTAATAGTTATTTATAATAGTAATATTAGCTCTAAAAATATGTTTTTCTTATGTAATTTATAAAGAGGAATAGCATTAATTAAACAGGATTCTGATTAATTTTATTTCATATCAAATGTGATGAAAGCTTAATTAATTATATATTCAAAATATTTGAATAATGAAAAAACTTGTATTAAATTTCTTATTATGTTCATGCTCAAGAGATAACTCGACATGAAAAGTTCTTTCCATTTTAACCTCGTTCCCAGGGTGTAACCGAAGGAAAGCTGTAGTTCTGTTGAGGTTCTCCACAGTTTTCCACAGATTTTGGCGCAGTTGCATTGATCTGTAATTGACTGCAGGGCATATCTAAGCACTAAATCATTGCCGCTGTCTCGATTAATGACAGCTCATGAACTAAGCCACAACTAAATTGTGGTTAACTGTGTGCCATCTCCTTGGCACTGTGGCACTGTGGCACTAAACTGGGTCCTCAATTGTGCCACAACATGCCCAGTTACCCAGTAACACACACACACACACACACACAAACTCACTCAACCGCACACCAGCTGACAATTAAGATGCACATACATAGATAAACCGGCAGCATTTGGTGGCATAGTCGGTACTGTGGCAACTGTTGCCTGTTGCACCTTTTGTCCCAGCGCATACGCAATTTGGGCAAACTGACAGCCAACTGAGGCCCGTCCACACTAAGCGGATGTGGCAAACGGGGCCGAGAAAGTAACGGCAACAGCAACAGCAACGGCAACGGCAACAGCGACGGCGACATGCAACCAGCTCTAACAACAATTCGTGTTGGTTGTGAAAAATGCGCAGGCGCACCTTTCGCCAGGTACAGGGACAGCAACAGCAACAACTCAGCCTCTCGAGTGTCCGACCCGCAGACAGACACAATTGTCGCCCCGTAAATCGTGTAATTCCCTGCCTGCAACACTCTCCAATTGGTAAAAAAAAAAACACAAGAATTAAAAACAACTGTGAAATCTTTGTTGGGCCTGGTGGGCGTACAAGTTTTTGTGTTTATTTTTTTTTTGTTTTGGTTTTTAATTTTAATTGATTTGTTGTTGCTGTTGTTGTTGTTCTGCGCTTGTAATTGCCGCCTCAGCGCATTACTCATACGCCGCGTGCAACACATGGAATTTCGTGTGCAATTTTCCGCCTGCCACTTAAACGTTCTCTGCACAAATGTTACATTATTGCCAAATCATTAACTCGACCACTCGAGCATATGGCTAGCAAACATTTTTCTGTTCCCTCTCCCCCCTTTTATTCATTTTGTTTTGTTTCATTTTCTTCCTTTTGATAATTTATTGGCGCTCGGCAACAACGACATCAATCACTTTTTCGGTACGCTTTTCAATGCAACTTTGCGCTGAATGAAAACAAATGTTCAATTGCCGCAAAGTATGTAAAGTTCGCTGTTAACTGCAATTGCCAGCGGGTATAGTCAACAAGTTCATCTATCTTGCAACGCAGCCTACACTGTTTGATAACAATTCATTATATTTACAAAATATTTAGATATTATAGTTATGGTAAACGTGCCTATTTTAGGTCCAGTTTTACTGCTTTTTGTGGATTTCTTTAAATTCGGCATATATATGTTTTTGGTCAAAAGCCAAAGTGTGAGTTAAAAAAATCTTTTTTGTTTTAACATTACATTTTTTTATACTTCTTTTTTATCAAAAGAGATTTTTTTTTGATTATATATTCAATTTATTATTCAATGCTGGTTAAAAGTTAATATATACAAAAATGTACATTATCGTTTTTTCTAAAAGTTTCTTAGATCATCTTTATTAATTATGAAAATTTGTTTATTTTATATAGATAGAGATTGATTTAGTCTGGTTTCACATTGCCAATAGTTGGTTTTTCCCCCAGTTTTCTCATATTCGTCACAAATCAAATAAAATAAAAAAATATATTTCAAGCATCTTATTTTACTATTCACTAATTTATTGTAAGGGTATTCAAACATTTGTATTATCGTCACCAACGCAAATTATCTCCTTTTAGTTGTTGCTGCCGTTGTTATTGCATATTGTGCTAATGGTTTTTTTTTTGTTTTTTGGCTGGGGTTGGATTTCGACATTGTTTGGTGGGCCAAGTGGAGCCAATGGAGCCGAATGGAGCCATGTGGAGCCAGTGGCCGGTTTATTGATGATTGCCTCGTCGCTGACAGCACAAAGGAAACTCGAAGCTGTTGTGATTTGACTTACTGCTCGAGTTGAGTAGCAGCAAAACGAAAAGCAAAGAAATTTGCATACAGTTGAGGTTGAGGTCTCCGCTGGCCAAAAATGGCAGCCGCCATGCAAATGAGCTCCTGGCCGCTGCTCCGGAGAGCAGCTAGGGCTCATAATAAAGTGATATGCGTGCATTGAAACAATGGGAATATAAAATTAGCATAATAAAAGCCAATGCCAAAGGATGCACAAAATACTCGATACTCGATACCCAGTACCACAAAACTACACCCAACAATGAGCGATATCCGTAAACTTATTTCGACTACAGCAATTCTCCATTTGGCAGCGAAAGAGAAAGGCTAACTAAAGGGGGGGTGGGCGTGGCAGGGGCAGTAAGTGGCCAAAGTGTGACATGCGTTTCAGTCACGCGCTTAGATTAAGTATCGGCAACTGCATCTGCATCTGTATTCGTATCTGCAGCTGTATCTGTATCTTAACCTAAGGCCAGTCGGAATGTTGCGTGCGCTGCATTGCTTGGCATTGGGTCAGAGCCGTTGGGTTCGGGGCCCTGGCAGCGCGTCGGACATGGCACAGTTATGCGATTTATGTAACTCCAGAATTATGTGTCAAAGCTGGTGACAATGACGCACTTTGTTGCCGTTGCCAAAGCTGTTGACAACCAAAAAACAAAACATTTAAGAACGTTGCAGTTGGGTGTAGCAGACAGCACAATACTCCTTATAAAAGCAGCATTTAAATATTAGTTCAACAATTTATAATTGCATCAACAATTGTATAATTATTGTTTGGGCCATTTTAGAGTTCAGTTTTAAATTTTGGTCCGATGAACAATATTGTTTGTTATACTTATTAATTTAACCACAATTCATTTCAAATATTAATATCTAGTTCTAAAGTATTAAGAGTTTGAAAGCCAGACAGGCATAACTCAAACCGAATATACTCCTTCCAGTTCGTTGACAAGTATAAAAACGACCGACATCAGCGCCAAGTGGCTAAACTTGAATTTTGGCAATAAGGTTGCAACGAAATTAAAATGCACTACTGAACTTATTTTAAGCACAAGTTTTGCAAACGATTTAAAAATTTACAAAAAAAAATTTATTTTATTTTAGGTTTAATTTTGGTTAGGAATGGTCCGCAGGAAGCTGGAATTTTGTAAATTTTTTGTAAAAGATATTATAGTACTATTTATTAGAGTACAGTCGAGTATCTGGATTAAAATGAATAAGATATAAAAATTTATTTTTATTCAAATTCAAATAAGTATATATTTTATAAAACTTGAAAAAACAAAAGAAAAAAGAAAAACTTTAAAAAGTGAAGAAGCAATTTATTCAGATTTCCAACCAAATCTTAAAGAGTGTCCAGCTATCCAAAACTCCACTGAGTGGTGTTCCGAAAGAGTGTCCAAGTATCCAAAGCTCCACTGGATTGTTCGCAGCAGCCATTCTATGAAAATTATGCGTAACAACGCGCTCGCCATCAATGGAACTCTTTGCAGTTTTGCAGTTGACATTTTGGGCTGTATTCGAATTGGCCGGGAGGGAGGGTAGAGGAGGTGTGTGTGGACAAGATCAGAGCCAGTCCCTGGCGGCGGGCAGCTGGTCTACAATAAAGTTGCGCCAAAATATGGCCAAGTGGACAAGAACGACAATGAGCAGTCAGTCGGTAACTGGGCAGCGACCAGACGTGAAATGCCGTTCCAAGCCTATCAAAAGACTCTCCCAGAGACAAACACACACACACAACCACACACCCGACTGATATGCAAATTGCTTCGAGTGACAACCAGGCCAGAAACATAACATAGACAAAGACAGCAAAGGGGACAGAAAGAGAGAGAGAGAGAGAGAGAGAGAGTCTGGTCATCTAAAGCGGGTCAACTCATGGGTGGCAAAATTATTTCCAGCCAGCGCCTTGTTTAATTACAAACTCCAAAACTGGCTCCAACAATATCAAATCGAAAGTTGGCCACATTTCGGACGATTAGTTAAACATAAAATGGCAAAGTATTAAGCAAGTTTTAGCGGAAACTTATGATGGATAAATAGATACCTTACATTTAGTACTAATATCTGGAACTTTATAAGATCAACTTTAAACATCTTAAAATTAAAATTTTATTTTAGATTGAATTCGTATCCCAAGCGAATCAATCAAACTTAATAGTTGTTTCTTTCTTAATAATAATAACAATAAAAAAAAACGCTTCTATAAAATTACCAAAAATGTTTGCATTCAACAGTAAGATTTCATATTTTTGGGCAACACAAAATTTGATTCGTATTTTTGATTCCTTGCAAAACTGTATACAAATTAAATACCTGACAGGTCAGGTCCATTCAATGTGCTGCAATTTTTCTGCTGCGTTGTAACAGCTGCGTCACTTCCTTGCCTTCGCCTCCGCCTCCGCCTCCGTCTCCACTCCCATCCGGCACTGTATCCCGTTGTCAATTGGTCTCTGTATGTGTATGTGTTTGTGTGTCGTTCGGAGCGCCTGATACTGACGCTTTTAGGGTGGGGGTCAGTTCAATGGGCAACGGGAACGTGGTGTCTGCGGCCATAGCAATCGCATTTGCTGTCCATTTGTTGCGCCATAGTTTGACTCGTGGTGCTGCTCTAATTAATAGTTGGCCATTTGCAGTTGGCCGGCTCGATTTTTATCGGCCCGTTTGAACAATTTATGCCGGCCGTACTTTTTAGTGGGGCGTGGGCTTTTAAGGGTTTTGCGGACCTCGATTATACGGCAATTGATAACGAATTCCAAGCATGAAACCGTCCGGCCGATTCATGTGCATTTCAGATGAGGCCGGACACAAAAAGCAACCCAACGCCAACGTTGGTCAGTTGGACGGAAAATTTTCCTAAAAAATTAAATTGAAAATGCTGTGTTTGTTGTAGCATAAAACTGACAGCGATCCATGTACCCCCCAACAGCCCTTGCTCGGCGGAAAGGTCGTGAAAAACGGTTTCAATTTGCGTTTTTCGTATTCCCCATAGCGGAAATATTGAATTGGCCAGTGGAATGTTTTCATTATGCGCAGCCACATTTACTTTCGCTTTCGCTTTTTCAGCTAAATGTGCCAGCAAATGCTACCAAAATTGTCCAAATCGAACCACGTTCTCCTGCCCTCTTGAATAGATTATTGCAGGCCATTCAGGTGATTGCGATTACACAAGTTGTTGGAGTTAGCTGCACTACTGCGGCCCCACCTTTCAGCCCTTTAAATTGAGTCAACCTCTTTGAGATTTCGCTTCAAGAAGGAAATGTAATCGAGGCTCAGATGAGCGTATATTAAATACACTTTGGATATTTGATTCATCTAACCAAAATATTATAAATTTTAACATTTTGCAACATATCCATTGCAAGGGTATTAAAAAATATATAAAGAGGAAAAAAAACATGATTGGGAATTGTGGCACACCCATTTTACAGTTCGAAATGCAATTTGCCACTCGCATTTAATTGGCGGCAATTGTTTACGCTCAACTACGGTGGCAACTTGACAAATTTTATTGTTTAAGCTCGGTAACAAAACGTTATTAATACTTAAATGCAATGCTGACTATTGTGAATGCAGCAGCTATCGTGACTGCAACAAGGAGTGGTGCGGGGTAGTGCAAAACAAATGCGAGTGCAGATTTATGGTTTACACGTGGCAATATATCGCAATCACAATCGCAAAAAACTTATCGCAATCAACTGTTCAAAATTGTCTTTTGCTTAAACTTTTTACTCAGAAAAGCGATCTTCCTTAAATTTGTATATTATCATTTAAATAATAAAAAGTCTAACTAATATACAAATTCTATATTATAGTTCTTTCGATACAGGGTATTTCAGTGCTAGCAAAACATTAGACAATATCTGCACGATTTTATAATTTTTGTTTTTTTTTCCACAACCCGTCAGTGGCTGCGCACGGAAAATATGATAAATCAATATATGGTATCGTATATAGTAGTTAAAGCTGTTCCCAAAAGTCTCGCATGCATAAGCGATATATAAAATTCGATTGTCAGTTGTGCGCCATAAAGCAATGCTCTATTTAGAGGGGTGCAGGGCGGAGTTGGGGGGGGCGGTGCTCCTATGGGCAGTCATGGGTTAAGTGGTTTTTAGCAAGGTGTTGCATGGCGTTGCGGATCGGGGCGGGGTGGGGCGTGGAGTAGGTGGAGGTGTCTGTGGGCGTGACTCAGCGCTGTGGTGCGCCTGCTGTGAGGCGGTTGCTGTGGCTTTTGTTTCTTGGCGCTTTAAATGCATTAAATAACACCTACGCGTTGACACAGCCCCACTGCGTGGGCGGAGGGGCTGCGGAAGGGTGCCAGGGAGCGTTCGGCTTACGGCTGTGGGCTCAGGCCTTTCGGACTGGGCTGAGTGTTAAACAGCTGTCGGTCGGCTGGTCCGACCCGGCTGCGTTGCTCTATAAATTTCGCTGATTGATTTTTATTGAAACGCGCGCAGCTTGAAACCTGCTGACAATTCCATAAATTGTTGGCATATTTTTGTTATTTTTTTTGCTTCCTTTGGTATTTTTGCATGCGGGTCTCAATTTACAACGCACGATTTATGAAGTGACAAAGGCTGCTGACTGTGCCCAGTGTTTTCGAGTGCGCGTTAAGGTCTGATATTTATCAAAGGGTCTGGATAACCGGTTTGCCGCCACGCAGCACCGCTGCCCCACTGCACCACTCGCATTATTAATTTCATGCGCAATTTTTAATCTAGTACGTGATTTAATTCACAAAGTTGGCAGCGCGGCAGCTTCCAGTTTGCCCGGCTTGAAGTGGCTCTAAACACAATTTAGTTGCTGCCTGAAACCGAGTCTAGCCTCAAGTTAATTTGCAAATGGCTTTCTATACCCTGTACTCGTATCAAATGTACTATATATGTTATAGTTAAATGCAAAAGGAATCGAAAAAAACACGAACTAATAAAATATCTACTAGTCGAGCTTATTTGTAGCTATTTTTTCTTAGTTCAATCACGATTAAGAAAAGTATTAGGCAAAAAGCGTTGTATTAAAAGGCAACTCACGGTTTACAGAGTATTTGCCAGTCGAGTACACCCAGCGTGTGTACTATTTCTTGTTAAGTCGCTGGCCTGGGCTCAAGACGTCGCTGATTGGCCACGTTTGCGAAATTAGTCCACGCCGGCGACTATCCACAGCCCGGCTGACATCCCCCCCGTTGGTTCCCGTTTCCCCCCGCAACCAACAGTTGATGAAGTGGTTGCCCTGCTCCTCCCCCTTTGCGCCAGCCCCTTAAGCCAGGCCAATTATCGTTTGGAGGCCAGCTCTCGCGTAGGTGGCTTCGCTGCGGCTACCTGTATTTTTAGTGGACATTTGGTCAGATTTGCGTTTGGTTGCCGGCACATTGTGCGACAATTTGAGCAGCGCCTGCTGCAGGGGGAGTGCGGGGGGAGTGCAGGTGGGTGCACAAATGATTACAAATGCGTTTGCTTATGCGGGGCGTTTAATGAGGGCAACTTACAACAAATTGAGCAACGAAATTTGCATTTAAAATTGACCAACTCCTTACAAATAATTTATAAAAAGTTGTAGCTTTATTCGGTTCAAGCTTCATTTCATGTTTTCATGTGTTAATGGTAAAAAAAAACTAAATAATAAAAATATAATATATATAATAATATAAACATTTTTTCTAAATAAAGTATACCTAAATTTTTAGAAAATATATGTTTAAAAAATTAATTTAAAAATTATACTTAGAAATATTATTAATCAGCTTTGTTTTCTGCATATTTTCTGAATGTGACCAATGAATTTGATCTGGTTTGAAATCTGCTTGTTTGAGTAGCCAATTGAACGCTTTTTCACCGCACGTCTTTAACCCCAGTTAGGTGCGCTCTTCTTCAGTTTGAATTTATTTCATGTAAAGAGCTTCGCATAAGCCGCATCAAAATAAACGGCGGCGCAACTGCAACGCAGCAATATAATTTGCCCACCTGACGTAACCACATACAACACAGAACAGCATGTTCAGCTACTTGCATTTTCCATTTTCCATTTTCATGTCAATCCCATGAACAATTCTACTGCACACGAGCTCCACTCTGCGGCCAATATCCGAGTGCGTGTAGGATTCTTTTCGGTTTTTTTCATTTCTATGGAACGTTCTATAGGCCTCCATTTTTACATTTCTTCCTTTTTTTTTTTTTGATATACATATACATATGTGGGCGCAGGTATTTGCCGTGTTTTGTTTGGCTTTTAGCTGGAAACTCACACTAAAGTGGAGTCCAAAAATGCGCCAGCTTCAGTTTTGTTGGGGTCCAGTTGTAATCCAGTTATTGTGCCAAGTGCTGCAATCATGCCATGGGAACAGCACCACCACCACCAACAACAACAACAACAACAACATTATTTGAGATTTTGTGCATTTTGTTCTGGCGCTTTGAAGAGCCATCATCATGATTCTCGTGTCCCGTGCTCGTTCTCGTTCTCGTCATAAGCGCATCACAACGGTAAATGCCACATGGCACAGCGGAGCCGGCTGCATTGGCTCGTTGGAGCCGGCCCAGTCAATATGCAGTTAAACTCAGTTTGCCGCACAGACAGGCCAATTAGAGCGAGGGCGCGAGTGGAAAGTGCCAACTGAATGGGCCCCGGTTATTGTTAAGCCTACTCCGGCTGCATCTCCGCCCAACTCCCTGCTGCTGCAGCCACTCTCTAAGCCCTAACGCTCTAGTTTGCATTTATTTTTTTTTTTTTTGCGGCCTCCGGGCCGAATATTTCGCGCTAATCGAGTTGTTACATTTACGGGCCAACAGCAAAGCTGCTGCGGCTGCGGCTGTTGCCAAATGTCAAGAGTTCAAACGCCTTGAACTTGATGCGAAACGTGGCCAAGATGCGAACGTGAGCCAAATGGAAAAGACTAAACTGCATTTTATGCTTGTGGCTAAAATACACTGAAACAACGGTGTATCATGACTTTCTAACCAGGTTTAACCCATCAATCAGGTACTTAATAAGAGGTATATCTAAATATGTTAAATAATTTTTTTTTTATATAATTTCCAATGTGCGATATTTAATATATACTTTTTTTATTTATTTAAATAATCGAAATTTAAATTATCGGATATTAATATCTTTGGAAAGGAAGTCGGTAAACTTATTGCTATTATTTTTAATATTTATCGATAAAATTTTATACGTGCTAACAATTATTTCATATTTCTTCTTGTAAATGAAATCAATTTAAGGATTTAGATAGATCAGTTTTCTATATATTGATATAAGTTTAAGTTTAATAATCGATTTAACTAATTTTCAAATCTGCATTCGACAGTAGATGATCAAATAATTAAAAAGTGGATATCGATAACAGATCACATGTATCAATATTGATAAGAAAGTTGAAATATATATTGATTATTATTAAATATTACAATAATAAATATAAAATAATTATCGTTAGCAGCTTCCTTTCTTCTCACATTTATAAAGAGCATAAAAACTGTATTAAAGCTTCGCTGTGTCATATTTAGCTTCATTCTGCTCGTAGCCTGGCTTTCTGAGTTGGCATCTCGTGTTCTTTTGCGTGGCAATCGCGATCTCAGCGTGCGCATGCGCGACGCTGGCAGCGACGTCGCGACGTCAGCAACGGCGGCAGCTTGCAACGCTTCTGCCCGCAGGCGCTGGGCAGCAGCAGCAGCAGCAGCAGCGGCGACTGTGCACAGCTTGAAATCGCTGTGGAAAAGTAAGAAATCATAGAGCGCAACTATTTCACTTTATAAATGCTGAAAGGTGTTAACTGAGCGGCCATTTCGCGCAGTGTAGGCAGCGGCCCAAGCGGCCATCAACGCCGCTGATTATGATGCATGACCAGAGCCAGAGCCGAGACCGGCACCGCACCGGAGGCTGCGCTGAAGCTGGCTGCGTGCGGAGGAGCACATGTGGTGCGGCGGCGACAAGTGAAAGAGATGCCGCTGCCATGATGAACTCAAGATTCGCAGATGCTGACATTGCCATGGTCCGGGGCCATGGTCGGGGCCTGTTCCGATCCGTTCTAGCCGCGATTGGCGCGGACATAATGAAAGCCCATTACGTGCCGTCGCGTCAAGAGGCCTTGTGGCGTCTCTCTCTCTCGTTCTCTCTATTTCTCTTCCTCTCTGACATCAGCGTGCACGCTTTGGACTTTGTCTAATTACATAATGCAATGCAAATTGCAGCCGCCACGCCCCAGTTAGCCTGTGCTATTTGGCCGACTTAACCCCACGACGGTTAACAAAATAATAGAAAATAACCTGCAAATAAAAGCATTTTTTTAAGCGCCGAAAATTAAATACCCTTTCACTTTTCATTCATTGTTGTTATTTTCTATGACTTCCGGAATATTGACTCGTTACAAATCTCGTGCGGAAATAATAATACCCTATGCAAGGGTATATTCGAAAAAAGAAAGAAAAACTAACAATAAATAGAAAACAATGCAAAATTGCGAAACACAAATGAAAATGAAAAGCAATGAAAAAACGGGCCCAAAGCGCTCAAAATAGCGGCCACACTGAAACCCAAACCTTGAACCGTTCTAAAATGCCAATTATAACTAGCGCAAATACAAAAGTTGACTTTTGACTCTCTGCTGCCCCCCTTCAAACCACTTCTCCCCTCCCGCAAGGCAAACAAACGTCTCTGTTGTTATTGTATTTATTTACTTTTGTTTTTTCGTCCACAGGTTTTGAGTGATATTTTCCATTATTCTACTGTCAAAAAATTATGAGGAACGGGCAAACGGGTTGCACACAACTAGAATATACCCTGTAGGTATAATATGATAAAATTTAAATATATATATGGGCATTTCCACAGAAAGGTACACCATGACCAAAAAATTAAAAGTTATTGCATAAACCTTATTTTCAGATATTATCAAAGAAAAATATTC
>SCDT01002334.1:0-13382 GCA_004143765.1 Drosophila melanica | reverse complement strand
ATACCGAAATTTTTTAAAATATCAATATTTACGAACGTGAACGAGTATAACGCAGTCGGTAACGCCCGACTGCAACGTTCTTACTTGTTTTTGGTTGGCTTGGGATCGGGGCCAACGGCGACTCATCAATGAAGTTGTTAAAAACGGCGACAAGGGCCACTTGGGATTGATGTCCGCGAATGGCGAGAGACGAGCACTGGGAGCAGCCAAGAGTGGCGGCTTCAAGTGAGTCCGACTCTCGAGAGACACCGCGATACAAGTTCAACTTGAGGATTTACGACACTTGAGAGCCCCACAAAACTGTGCACAGAGCGAAGATCGCAATGGCAAATGTTTTCGCCCATAAAAATATATATTCATATAATTATTTTTGATATCGAGTCTTTTGCCAACAGTGCTCACTGTACTTACAACTAAGCACCTATGACAGCTTTTTGCCTTGAACTACAACAACAACAACAAAAAACAAAACTGTCAGCTGCCTATAAAAATATTCCATAGGTCCACACCCATAGAAGGATTTCGATGCTCTTGGAGCGAACAAAGCAGCCGCAAGGACACAGAGTCGCCCAGCACGTGGCACATAAAGTGTTGGCAATTTGGGGCTAGGGTACCGGTAGCGAGGGGCTCTCGAGCGGTTCTCCATTTCGTGCTGGGCTCGTCATATTTTATGCCCAAATAGTTAAACGAATGCACAAACACACATAAAAAGAAAAGCTGGAAAATTGCTTGTAAAACATTTTTGTGTGTGTGACATTGACAGTGGGTGGAACGAAGGGGGGAGGGGTTGTGGAAAGAGCGGTACACATTTATAGCAAATCTGCGAGCCACGCTACACATTCCCATAAATCACAAAAAGCATTTCAATTTTTTCTCAGCATTTTTTCTGTTTTCTTTTTTTTTTTTTTTGTTGCCTGCCTACAACAAATTTTTTGCTGGCTACATTAATGCGCCTACACACACACAAAAGAGTGAATTGTGTCGGGTGGAAAGGGGGGGCCTCTCTCTCTCTCTATCTCCCTCCCGCACTGGTGTGTAACTGACAGCCTATTTGCGCCTCGGCAGCCATCGTCACCGCTAGGAGCTGCCGCTCCAGGCAAACAGTTCCCGGCTCCTGCCAGGCGGTGGCGTCGTTTTAAGCTATTTATGATTTTAGCGAAATACCCTCAAAATCATTAAAGGGTATATGCGATTCGATAAGACCTTTGTGATTTGAATAAAGTTCCTCTAATTATTGTGATGTATTCTTTATCTTTAGATTTAATGATCAGCCTATATTTCCTTATTGAAATACAAATATGTGTAGAGTATTTGCATAGCCTGTCAATAGCTTTGGTGCTTTGTTTTATTCCGTTCATTGCTTGTTTTATTTTTATTTTATTTGCATGCTGATTTTTCCGGGCCACAGTTTGGCAGCCCAGTGTTGTTTATATTGCTGATGCCATTGGCAAGGGGGGCGCTACGGGGCGGGGCTGCAGCTCGTGCAGACTCGCGAATGTTTAACAAATGTGTGACATTTTTGTGCGTGTGTGTGTGTGTGTGTGAATCGAAGGATTGTGCTTGTTTGGGGGGAACACGGCGAATTGCCAGGGGGAAAATAGGGTGTTGTGTAGGCCTCTCGATTGCCATGTGTGCGCCTCTCGACAGACTCTGACTCTCGACTCTCGACTGGCGCTGTCTGTTTGCTCTTTGCACACGCGTTTGGAATTGATTTTTATGCTGTGATTATATTTTCGAAAAGGTTGACGATGAGCTCGAATCGCGGCTGGGGCTGGGGTTGATGTTGGGGTCGGAACACTGTTTGTTTTTTCAGAGCTGCCGCTGCAATAACAACAACAGCAACAACAATAACAGCAACAATGAAGTGTCGCCAACGCGCTTGAAAAAAAAAATATAAATTAAATTGTGCGTTCATGTTGTTTTAATGGGCTGCCCCATCGGTTTGTGGATGCCGTTTCGGGGGAGGGGGGATGGGACAGACAGGCTGGCAGATGCTGCACGGGCTGATAGTCGACGGTTTGCCACTTTTATGCGCCTTGTTTAACGATGGGAAGTCATATTCATAAAAATATGTCAATGAATTGTGAATTATTTATGGCACAAAAAAAAATGAAATAATACACAAAAATAAACAAGGCATAATAAATAAATAACAGCGCATAAAAGCTGTCAAAGAGCTGCGATACCTGTGGAGGGTTTTATATTCGCTAAACAGACGCCAAGAATTTTGTTAATCACATTTTTATAATACTGATTTTCTAGATTTTATTGAAAGAATGAATATAAGATGAAAATGTATTGCTTAAAAAGTCTGAATTATAGTTAATTTTCTTTCAGTGTATATGTGAGTACCTTAAAAATGAACATCTAGTTAGTTTTCATATCAATTTCAGAAGACATTGCTGTGGTCTGAGATTCAGATTGTTGATTTGCGGTTGCAATCTTGATACACAGTTATCTAGTCTAAGCTACCCTGCGCCTCAGCTTTACTAAAGATATCAAATAACATGAAATATTTGTCAGTTTGTTTTTTTTTTTTGTGTGACTACGCCGCACGGTCCGAGCTGAAAAGTGTGTTAAGAGACGCGTTGGCTAAATTGGATTTGGCGAGTGGAAGGCCTTGCGCTCAATTCACGAAACTGAAATTGAAACTGAAACTAAAACTTAATTGCAATTAAAGGCGAGTCGAGGACCGGCAACGGCAACGGCAACACCTTCCATTAAATTAAGCTCTGCGCTAGAGTTTTGCTCGGCGACCTAGTTAACAGTGGGCCGAGCACAGACAGAGCCACCGCTGGAGCCGGTTCCTGGCCCGTTCCGGACGTCACTCGACCGGGGACGTGTTGGCCAAAGGCTTACATTTCCAAACGACAATTAGAAAATTTGCAAATTACATGGCGACCGGTCCGAAACGTGGAGAGCGGAAATTTTTAATGAAAAGTGCGCGAGGAAAAGCAAAGAGTTGAAAACTTGTCAGCCAACTAGTTGATGTTGTTGTTGTTTTTCTTGTTGTTGTTGATATTGTTGTTGTTGTCAGGCGTATCCCAGATCCGGACACCGGTCACAGCCAGTTTGGGTTCGCTGCATTGTCAGCCGTCGATTCGACTTGGCATTAAATTATGGCCCAGCAAAGAGCAAGAGAGAGAGAGAGAGACAGAGAAGGAGAGAGTGAGCGGAGGAGACTGAGAGGCATCCAGCGAGCGGGTGTTAACTTGGTAATTTTATGCCTGAGTTAACATTTAATTTGTGTAAATGATTTTGTGGATTTTATGCCGCGCTATTAAAAATAAGAGTCGGACGCGGGACGAGGGACGTGGGACAAGAGTTGCGTTAACAGAGACATTGGTATTTTGATGTGCATAAGATTCCGTCCAAGATGAATGGATTGACAGAGAGACAGCTTAATGCCTCTTGATTTGTGGCATGAGGGGGCTATATAGACTTTTACTTACCGGCAATCCAATGATTTCAAGCGTATATCTGAAATAAGAAATAATAATTGGCTTTTAGTTTTTGGCTTTTACAGTGACACAAGGGAAACTAAATATGCATGCGTCCTAATGATGATTGCGTTGATTCCAGTTGAGCGTATCCGTTTCTGCAATTGCACATTATGTAATCAGCTTAAATGCTAAACTGTTGGCTCGCATATCGCGCATACGCCACGCTGACCCCAGCTGACAAAGTCATTTAGTCCTAATGCGGTGCTCATTTGAAACTCATTTCAATTTTAACACTTTTATGCTGTATTCTGGCCCAGATGACAGCAGCAGCGACGCCAGCATCAGCATCAGCATCGGCGTCGTCGCTTTACGGCTCGTAAAAAAAACTTTTTTGGCGCCGCACATTATTAAAATTTCTTTATGACAAGCGAGGCGAGTGTAGCCAAAAGAGCCGCTCCAAAGAGTCGAGAGTCGAGAGTGGAGCGTCGACGACGACGCGACAAAAGGCATAAAAACTGGTAACAAAATATTTGTGTTTGCCACACCCTGTAAGTATCTGTGACCAGGGGCATATGCGCTGCACGTTCAACTATTAAATTCAAAGGTATGAATTAAAAATAATAAAGTGTTTTGGACACACATAGGGTATTCCCAGGCACAGCAGGGAAAAGCATAGGCAAAAATTTGTTTTGTGTTTTAGTTTTTGCATAAATTAACATGAGATTTATGTGCCCGTTGCCATTTGAAACAGAGACAAGCCAAAAGTCAGCGCCTAACAAGTGGATGAAATGTTAAGGATAGCCAAATAATAGTCGAGAACATTTTGAAGCGAACTTTATTTATTTTTGTTTTTTTGTGGACATTTTAAGGCCAAAGCAAATTTTTTCTCTCTCCTCGCACGTGCCTGGCATATGAAGGCGCTGCCTGACAGGAGCTTGAGGGAATTTTCAGACTTAAACTCAACTCTTTTACTTCTGTTGTTTAACTTGGGAACTTTGCAGCCGTCTGGCTTTAAGAGCGGAGCAGACCGACCGCCATCGTAATGAGACTTTTCATTAAGCCCAGCAACGAATTTTATATGCATATTTAAGTCACTTTTTAACAAGACACAAAACAATGCCGGGCGCGACAACAATCAAAAATGCGCTTTATATGGCCATAACGGAAACTTGTTTTTAATTAAAACCTTTCCGTTTCGAATCTCAATTGCCATTTAAATGATCGTACAATTCGATCTGAATATTTAAAAACGCATAAATAACTGCAAGATTAAGTCGCAGCTGCTGCTGTTCACAATTTCTGTTGGCCAATCGATGCACTGATTTATGAAGTGCAATTGCGCTAAAATAGGAATTGATTAAACGCTAAAAGTGGCATTAAAATATGCTAATAACTAGTTAACGGAAGTAATAGAAAACATAAAAAAAAAAAATGTACATATATTTGCCAAACAAGTTTTTAATATGAAAACTGATTTTTCGATTAATGTCTTACTAATCATGAATATATAACTTTTATGGAATGCAAGACATATTTTTTCTATTAAAATCAGATTATGCCAAGAAAGAGGCAGATTTGAATTTGACTTGATTCGTGACAATATTCTCATATCTTCCGCAGGCGAATATATACAGACTAACGGATAATATCAATATGATTTTAAGGCTGATCTGGAATGTATATATCTATACATGTGTAGACTTTATGTCAGACATGTCTCAGTCAATAGAATGCAGTTCCATTAGAAAATTTAGAATTGGGTATTTGTTTTTTTTTTTGTTTCTGTTCGTGCGGCATGCTTCGATTTTGGTTTCGTTTTCGGCTTGACCGCCGTTGCCACCACCGCCGCCGCCCGGTTGAGGTTCTTGAGGTCTTGATATAATTTCTCGCGGAAGTCACGTAGCGAGTGCATAATTTGAAAATGAGTTTTGTCGGTTTTACACAAGACTATAACAGCACAGAAATCATTAATGTACAACACCCGAGTATGCCACATGCCACATGCTGCATGCCACATTCAACATTCAACATAAATTGCTGTTCTTTCAGTTGCGGTCAATGGAAGCCGCTGCAGGAATTGAGCAATTTGCACGTCTGGCTAGTCAAAACAAACTGAAACAACGGGCGCAGTAGGCGTACAATGGACAATTGGACAGCACAGCGGCGGCGACCATCTAGAATACAGGCAACAATCCCACTATTGGGGCGAATGCAACTAACAACGAGTACGCGCTCGCTTCGAAGAACCACCATAAATTCGTCAATTATGACAGCCGAGCATGCGGACGCCTGCCTCTGAACTGTCCCCTCCGTCCAAGGAGTGGCTTCAGCTTGGCCAGATTGACAGCTGTCAACGATTGAGTGACCAATGGTCAAGAGGCAGAGGCGGGCTGCCAGTTGGTCAACATAAATTGATGAAGCATATGAAAAATAAACTCACAATTCAGAATTATCTAGTACTTTGTATCTGTATCTAAAGCTAGTTCCTAAAATTGGATGGCGCTCATTTGTCTAAGTTGGAAATTAAATATATATATAAAAATCAAAAATTGTGTTTATTCTAGTTTATTATTATTTTTTAGGCAGCTATAAATTTGAAATAAGTTAAAAGTTATAGTTATATTCATGAATCATTAAATTAAGAATTTTGAATCGAGCATAATAATTTTCGTATCAATTTATTTGACAAATATTGAGTTTCCATGGCAAATGAGTTTGCTAGATTTATTTTAATTGTATGCGCGCGACAACACAGGCCAAGAGCCCCCATGGTCTCCAATGATAATCATAAAACTGAAACATAAGTATAATCCCCGTATGATGGGCAAAGCGAATATGTTTGAGAAGCTCCGCTGCGACCATCCAAACAATTCAGAATGTCTTTCTAATCCATTTAAAATCCATTTACGAGCTTCTTTCTAATCCAACACATCCCACGGCGCGCTCCCAGCGTCGAATCAATTCATAACAAACGGAGCAATCGAAATGCGGGGTATTTGCCCCACACCCTACCCCATCCCCAGCCCCATCCCCATCCGCATCACCCACGCACAATTGCAAACACGTGTGCGGCGTGCAGTCGTCAGAAAAGTGGAAACCGGCAACTGGGAAACTGAGGCGGCATTTAATTAACCCGCGAATGCACACAACCGAAGCCCCGGCCACGACCACATGATGAGGGTCACCAGCCGGGTACGGTACGGTCCGGTCCGGTCCCTGCTCGGACGCCTGCGCAACGTCGAAGCGTCGGCCTCGTAAAACGGTAAAGTTATTTTTATGCGCTTTTAATAGACTTACGCTTAGACGCTGAACTGGTGCTGCTGACGTTAGATGCCCCACTCCCACTCCCACTCCCATTCCCAGTCCCTGTTTCAGCTCCACACTGCATCGTATTTCATGTTTATGAATGCATTTTTATTATGGTTTTGTTTTTGTTGTTATGTTACCTCTTCACCCCGTCCCTCCACCACACCAACATCATCTAGTCAATAGCTTGCCAGCTATGCAATTGCGCTTTCAGTTTCATTTTGATGTGTCTGCTTTATGGCCGTTGATTTTTTAGAGGGGCGGCAAATGTTTACGACACAACTCGAAATGGGTCTCAGATTCGGATTTGGATTCGGTTTTTTGGGACGGGGAGTTGTGTGAACGAATCAAAGTGAATCTCACACAAGTCATAATAAAGTTGTAAATATTGATTTGCCGGGGTTGCGACGATAACAATTAAGAAGCACAGCACACAGCAATCACGCCAGTTACATTAATGACCAATCTTTAAACTTGGTAACTGACAAACTGCCAGCAATTAGCCCATTCTATGAGTGTGTGTGTGTGTGTGTGTGTGTGTGTGTACGGGGGTTATATGATTTTATTGAGACATTCTGGCAGCTACTGCTGCTTAAAGCCGACGGCAGAGTGGGGTTAAAGCTAAGGCGCAGGCCTGTGCCTAGAGCCCCATTTTCCGGCCAGGCAGCAGTCATAAATCTTGAGAGCTACCCGAAAAACATGCCATAAAACACATGAAGACTGTGTAAATAACAGAGCAAAGGGATGTGTTTGAGCAAGAGCACGATAAAGACAGATATATATACATATATAGAGAGAACGAGAGTGAGAGAGAGAGAAGGGGAAGTTATAGAGAACAGTTGTGGCTAAAGCACCTTTAAGTTCCGGGCTGCCTAGTCTGTGGCAATTTATGTGCGAAATATTTTTGGCCGTTTTTGTTGCTGGCTGCAAATGAAATCAGGCATTGCCCATGGTGGCTGGTGGCCATTAATTTATGTAAAGCACAAATTATGATTGGGACAGAAAGTAGGTAGGTAGACACTGGCCTCACTGGCAGCCCTCCAACTAGGCCTAACCAACTGGAGCAGAGCAGAGCCATAAGCAGCAGCTGTAACGGGATGATTATGCAAGCTGCCGAGTTGCCATAAACCATGATGGCGATGATGAGGTTGAGAGAGGAGTGGAGAGGAGGGGAGAGGAGAGGAGAGGAGAGGAGCATTTGAATCGGGTGCTGCGGTTGCTTTTTTTTTTGTTTTTTGGGGCGTCCAACAGTTAAGGGTAAGTGAAAAGCACCGCAAGAAGAAACGACTTTGGTTAATGGCGCAAAATGTTCGCAGTTGGCAGACCCAGCCAGGCACGAAAAATGATTTATGGCACAAGGAAGTTAATTTATTAATTTCAGGACGCTAAGAATGCAGCAACATCAGCAACAGCAGCAGTAGGGAATACCAGCAGAGGATCCTGATATGTTTACAAGCTGCCTGCTCCTTGGGATCGCGGCCAGAAGCGACAGCGACGCAGCATTAAATTAGAAAAAACCGCTAAAACAAGGTCACGCAGATTACAAGCGGGATACCCAAAATATGCTGGCGGGCGGGGCGGGGAGATGCCGGGGATGGCGTGTTAGAGAATATTAAAATTATACAGCGTGTGAAATGTAGCCAAAAAGTTATGAAGCAATTTAATATAAGGAGCTTGTGGTTTACAAAATTTAAATAAATACTTGGTTAATCAATTTTAGGTTTTCACACCAAAATTTGAAAATTCAGAAAGAGGATTACAGCTTCCTATCTTTTGAACTCTAAATAAATAACAATAATAATAATAAGATAAGATAATCATTACTAATGCTAAAATTACTCCGAAAGTTTAAAGTTAAATACTACAATTTCTTCAAATTATTCAGACAGATATATGTATCGAAAGATGCTTTGACAGTTCGAAAATATATTTCGCAGGTCAGTTTGGTTCACAATAATGTGGCTTGCATCATATCAGATAGAAATATAAATAAGATAAGACAATCATTACTAATGCTAAAATTACTCCGAAAGTTTAAATTTATATATAATTTTAGAGAAATACTAAAATTTCTTCAAATTATTCAGACAGATATATGTATCGAAAGATGCTTTGACAGTTTGAAAATATATTCCGCAGGTCAGTTTGGTTCACAATAATGTGGCTTGCATCAGATCAGATAGAAATACATATATGGACGTCAAAGTGGGCAACCCTTCGCACCGCCCTCTCACCCTTGCTAATTGATGGAAGAGCGCGCGCACACACAACTCAATAAAATCAAATTTAGCTCATTAGCAACAAAAATTGATTGCAATATGTTGCTTCACTTTGATCTAAAGGCACTTAGACTGGGCGGCCATAAATCGAGCGACCGTCCGTCGGAGCGAGACGAGCCAAAGAATCGGAACTGGCATTGGGGCTATATAAATATAGAAATATAGCAAGACAGCCAACAGCCTAAAAGGGGGGCGTTGAGTGAGAGCCTCAGCACTGATGGAAAGCGCATGGAAACGCTTTTCGGGTATGCGGCTGATTTTCTAGTCAATTTCCACAACAAATGGATCAAATTTAGCTCTTGATTAATTGCACAATCCAACGGCGCATATAGAGAGTTCGAACCTCTCAATCGACACTCGTCGCATTCCGCGGCCCGTTTCGCGCTTATTATTAAATCATCAAATCGCGCATTCTGTTCAAATGTTTAATTTGCAGCGCGTTGAAAAATTGTCGCGCTGACAAACAATTTCATTAGCAGATTGCGAAAAGAATACAAAAAATTAAAGTGCCCTGTAAATCAAATGATTACAGCAAACGCTGCCTGCATGCAGTTATATACACATTATTATATATATATATATATATAGTGTATTCTTTTTCACTTGATTTTTGAGTGGCGCCCATTAAACTGTCAGCGCTTAGCCGCCTACGGAAATGTGTATAAAAAGAGAAGGAAAGGCAACACAAAAAAAAAAAAGAGAGACGGAAGTGCCCGTTGAGCGTGATGCGTGAAAAGCTCAAAGAAAATTGGAAGTTGATGATGCCTTTCATCTCTATTTACTCTCTCCTAACCTTGCCCATATCCGATAGTTGAAAACAAATATTACGTATGCACTCAATAAGCGGAAGGAATACATGAAATGCAATTGGAAAAGCAGGAAAATTAATGCAATGACTCAACTGTATTTTTGAATACTCAATAATATCTTAATAATCAACAACAATTTTTACCATTTAGCAAGATATTTTATTAATCATTTTTCTCTAGTTCCAAATAAAACTGAGTACTTTTGAGGCATGCATTATTATATATCAGATTTAGCCTGATCGAATCACTAATATTTAACAAAACCAACTTTATTTGGTAAAACTAAGAAACAATTAAGCTCAAACTGCAAATTGCTTTGAACACTTTTTATACCAATGGTTTTCTAATAAATGCTACGTAATAAAAAAAAAAATTACTAACATATATATATGTATATATGCCGAAATAAATTACGTAAATAAATAAATTTGCGGCCAAAAGGGCAGATCAACATATGTTTGGCATTTTTTCAATTTGAGCGGCGAACTACATAATAAATTCGATGGTAATAAAAATACATCATCAAATAAATAGTTGCCGTGTTGCACACGAACAATGCCGGGCAGAACGATAATTCGAGAAATTCAGCTTGGCAAATACGAGTTAAATAAATTGCATCTACGCAGCTTTTCCGGGTGCTCCAGAAAGGCGAGCTTATCTCTGGCCGCACCGGCAGCAGCAGCAGCAGCAGCAGCGGGCAGAAGGAAACGAAGGCAAAGCCATAGGCAGAGGCCGAGGTAACGGTAAAGGCAAAGGCAAAGGCAAGAGCAACCCTTAAATCACATTTTGCCTAATTTTTCGCTGTCAAAAAAACTCATTAATCTTTTGGTCTGGCTGGCAATGGCAGTGCCATGAAAATGGAACAGGAAAAAACATACGCCGCACGGAAATTGCTATACGAGGGCGCCAAAGCGGCCAAGCCCAGCAACACACACACACACACACACACACACACACACACAGAGACAGGCACACTCCCAAAAACCAAAATCCGCTCTCACCTTGCGGAGTTCGAGAAATTGTTGCTGCCCTTGAAAAATGAGCCGCTCGTATGTCAGGCAAACGCAAATGTCACCCCAAAAAGTTGGTCGAACCGAAAGTCGAACGTGTGTAATTTATTTAAATTTAAGGACAGGCCGCACCAGGAGCAGCACAGACTCTCCACAGTGCGCGACACTTTTTGGCTAAACTCCAAAGGAATTGGATAGAGACATAGCGGAGGGGGGGATGTGGGTGAGTGTTGTCAAACCCCGTTCGTTTTGGCCCACTTGAATATTGATTTCTTGCGTAATCTTTGCGGCACGCCCGCCGGCTGCCGGCTGCCGGCTTCACCCCCCTACTCGCAACTCCAAATCCAGCTCCGATAGTGGCCAGGCCCCCATTGACGTTTCATATTTATTAATGAGGCGCATTTGTGTTTGGAATTTTTAATTGGACTAAAGTGAGCGGGGTGGGGACGGCGACATCGCTTGGGGGCTGCCAGGAGGCGCAAATGTAATTGAGTAATTAACATAAATTATAATACATAATTTGCGCTTGGCTTTTTTGTAATTATTGCTAGGTAAATTAGATTTTAAGCCCAAAGTTTGTACAGCGTCAGAGCGCCTTCACATACAATACAGAAATGGGAAAATTATTGTGTAGCTTCCCCCCCCCCCATTCCCCATTCTCCATTCAGGCCCGCACTGAATGTATTTGTTTTTCGTGATAAGCAATTTATGTTAAAAGTTTTCGCTAAAAACTTGGCAAACAGCTTCCCACATTTTCGGCAATCTGTTGTCGTTTGCTTGGAAACCAAATCAAACTAAATCAGCATCAGCACAAAATCTTAAATGATGTTTACACAGTGCCTGCAAAAGCAATCGTCAGCAGCAGCAAAGACGACGGCGACGACAACAGAACATCATCAATGACAGTTTCGCAGCTAACCCAGCAATGGCAGCCGACAGATGACAGCAGGATGAGAGCTTGGCAAAAATGAGGCAAACTGCGAAAGAATAAAGGCTTAGAGTCAGTCAGCTTTGAGATGGCAGACTTAAATAATCCTGATCTTGAGGTAATTCACAGGCAGATATGATTGCCATAAAAGGATCAAAGCCTCACATTGAATTTTATTTATATTTTTTATATGCAATATCAATAAGAGTTGGATATATATAAGAGAGTATTATTATTTAGCTACACTAATAATAATAATTATTTACTTAATCTGCTCTCAAAATGTATATCCTACAATTATTAAATTTCATTAATTTACTTCTATTTGCAATATTGATTCTCGATTCTTCATATCGCTTTATCAACAAATAATGTTACATTTACAAAGTGTTTATAGTCTCATCTGTTAATTACTCAAAAATGTAATATTTATCTTGTATTTAACTGTATTCTATGCATGGATAAATCTTTGATCCTTGACACCACTTCAAACTATTTACTTCAAATGCACACGAAACTCTGATAACAAAATATTGAAAAAGTGGCAGTTTGCTCAACACCTGAAAGTGTGTAGAGCATTTAAAATGCTATCAAAATTTCTACACTTTTCAGACGGGGCACACATGACGGCACAACTTCAGTTTCAGGAGGAGCGAGTCTGGTGACTGCACGCGGGGAGTGGGGGGGTTCGGAGGCGGAGGCCGAGGCCGAGGCAGTCATCTGTCAGAAGTTAGCAACCCTGCCGCCATATTGAATTTTGCTGTGTGTCTGGTTGCCTGTTTTGAGTCTGGTTGAGTTTGTCTGCTGTTTTTCAACCCACCTTGTTGCTCGGATGCTGCTGTCACACACATCAACAGCAGCGGCAACAGAAACGCTGCTGGGATTTTGTCGTTGCCTTACACACACACACACACACACACACACACACACACACACACCTACAGATAGAAAATGGCAACTTTGTGCATAATTTTGCGCCTTGTTGTCATCTTTCATGACTCCACTTGGTGTCCCCGCTCAGGCTCGTGTCTCCTGCTTACTTATGTGTATTTTGCGTAGCCTTGTAAAATGTAAATAAATGCAAAGAGTAGAAAAATTATTTTTGTTTGTGTAGTTAGGCCAGCTGTGGGGTTTATACGTGGCAGAAAATCATGACGTGGCAGAAAATCAAGTCTTTGATTAAACTGGCAGAAGTTCATACAAATTATTATCTACGCACTCGGTAAAAGTGCGAAAAGTTGATAAGTGGAATAATTAATGCACGAATAAGATAAAAATTAACTTAAAAATATTCGACTTCAATTTACAATATAACGAAGTTGTTGTGAAGTTAAGAATTAAAAGAATAGAAAATATGGCGATAAATTTAAATGAGATATAGGATAAAAAATACAAATTCTCTATTATATTTTTGTACTTTGCAATAATATTGTGTCATAACTCTCAGTTTCTTATCGTGATATCGAACACGCATAAACTTTATTGCTCTGCGTGTGGGGAAATTGCCTAAGCTTGTTACAGCATCATGGCCTTGCCTTGTATTCGGGCCTCCAATTTCTACGCACTATGAAAGGGGTGGCCAGCAGCTAGCGCCACTCCTCCCCCCC
>SCDT01002333.1:361-12611 GCA_004143765.1 Drosophila melanica | reverse complement strand
ACCCACCAGTCGGCTGCCTTCACGCTAACGAATTCTCATGGCCATATATATATACATACATACATATATATCTATCCGTATCTTAAGCAGTTAGTAGAGCGACTATTAAAAACAGGGCTAAAATTTGATTTTCTAGCTTCATAAAGATTTACTAAGTGGGATATAGTAGGAATAAAAATATATATACATATAGATGGTGATAATCTTACTTAAATCATTATATATATTTTTTTAAATGTTTTTTTTTATTTTGTCATCCGAATTAATCCGAATTTTCTCAGATCAATTGAGTTGCGTGAATTGATGGACATATTTTCGAATTGATCGAAAAATATTTTCATCGTCTTACGCAATTTGGTTACGTTACGTAGGCAGTTAAATGAGAATTCGCGTTTGCATGGCAACACTCGAGTCAACTTCAAGGGTTCGCCGCAGGAGCCGCCCCAACTAGGCGCCTCCTTTTTGCAGTTGGCTCTGCGCCTTTTTTTTTTTTATACTCAATTTTCTTATTGTTATTCCAATGGGTGTGCGTGTATGTTCGTGTGTGTGTGTGTGTGTGTGCTTGAATGTGTTTCTGCACTTAACGAGCTGCTTGCTCTGGTTTCAGTGGTCGCAGTGGCTTTTCTTACTGCGGTGGGTGGGGTGTTCCTTTTTTTTTTGTTTTTGGAGATTGGAGCATTTCTGTGGTCCCAGCTGGGGGGATGCGGCGGCGGGTTTGCTAAGCTGCTCGGTGTGCTTAATGCTGTTGTTCTTGTTGTTGTTATTGTTGTTTTTGCTTGTGCTAAACAGCTGCTTTATTTATGTTTGCAAGGCAAATACGCTAAGACTCTGCAAATACTTTCAAGCCCCAACTCTGAAGATTTTGAACGAAATATGCAGCTCTAGTTTTTCGCTCTATCTCTTGGAATATAAATTGTGTAATTATGGTCGCTATAATCTCTCGATTTTACATTTTTTTTGTGTGTGTTATGCAATAATAAACTTTTTTGCTTCAAACATTAATAAACTTTTCATTACTAAAACAGAAAATATATATTTTATGATTATCCCCAAAAAAATAATATATAAAATATATTCATTGATTGATGAAATTATACTACATAATTTCTTTGAAAATAAAATATATACAAAATTATGAATAATGCATGGAATATGTTTAAATAATTATATATAATTCATTTTTGAGCATAAAAATATTTTTGTGGAGGGAATTTGTAAGAATACTTTTTAAAATTCCAAAACAAAAATTAGCCTATTTATTGGGAACATTTTTCAGCCTTTTAAGCTCTTTAAAATACATATTTCTTGCAATTTGATTAAAAATATTTAAAATCGAGGTGAAAAACTTTAAATTTTCATCTCATTTTTTATATTTGTATACCTCTTACATTTTTCTTAGTTAAATATTAATTTTTAATGTTATTTGGAATTAAATTTATTAAATATTCCAAAACTGCATTGTTCTATAGAATTATATTCTAGCCATTCCATAGATTAAATGATTCACATTTCAAGAAAAGCACTAAACAGAGATAACGGCAATTATTTTTAGCTTCTGCTTGGGATGTCTTCGAACAGTGTGCAGCAAATTTTAAATTGGTTTTTTGTTGTTTTTAAATTAAATTTTGTTGCCAGGCGACGGCTCAGCATTGAGTTTTTTTTTCGTTTTGTCATTTCTTGTTGGGTTATGTTGGGGACTCTGCCTTCAAATCCGATTGATTTACGCGAAAGTCGCTCACACTTACGTTTGTGTGTGTGTGTGTGTGTGTGTGTGTGTGTGTGTGTGTGTGTGTGTGTGTGTGTGTGTGTGTGTGTGTGTGTGTGTGTGTGTGTGTGTGTGTGTGTGTTCTGCTGTTGAGCACCTGGCAGGTCTCAGCGGAACATTAAGTATACGCAGCATTGTGCGCGCACTCTCCGCCAGCAACTGCTCTTACTCTCTCACTCTCTCTCTCTCTCTCTCGCTCTCTCTCGCTCTATCTGACTCACTCTCTCTTTCTTTCGCTCTGTCCTGCTCTTAGTAGGTCTCTCGGCTGAACTTTGCCATTTGCACAGCTGCGGCAATAATGTAACAAACTGTGCTGGTATATATATATATATGTGTGTGTGTGTGTGTGTGTGTTAGTGTCTGCATGTGTGCCACAGTTGCATGCTGTATACACCCGCACACACACACACACACACCCAAATACACACTCAAATGAATTGCGTCCACTTCTTCCTCTTTTTTAATTTCAGCTTCAATTTTACCTTTCTGCAGCAACTGCGGGTTGGCGGGTTGCGGGGAATTGCTGTGTTGGTTGCCTGGCTCGTAACGAGTGCTGCCCATTTGCCTCTTTTTAATTTTGACAGTTGCAGAAAAAACACACACACACGCACACACACATGTATACAGCAGCTGGCACACAAAGAAAGGCACAAAATGACTAGCAAAATGGAGCAGAAAATACAACTGTCAACAACAGGATTCGCCCCTAGGCTAGGCTCTTCTTACGCACATATACACACAGATACACACACACACACGCACACACACACACACTGACAAGTAAGAGTAGATACAGCAATTTGCTATATTTAGTCGCATTGTTTTTGGAATTATTTAATATTAGAGCAAAATTTTTTGTAAATTAACAGGAAAATATATTTTTTTCTGAACATAAAACTATTTCATAATTTTTTATTTGTTAATAAAATTTCACTGCAAGAATTTATTAATTTAAAAAATATACAAATAATATACAGAATAAACAAATACAAAGCCATAAAAAAAATCTTATTTAAATCTATATTAGGTTTGCTCGCTGAAATTTTCTCAGGACAATTTTCATTATCTAATTTTAACTATTAATTAATCCCGTTGCTTATTCTTGGATGCGAGCATAAGAAAGTTATGAAAAGTTGTCGCATTTTCTTTTGTGTAACAAATTTTCATGAAAATTCCACCAAATAGCTATGCACTCGACTTTCTTGTACAGGGTATCTTATTGCACAAGTGCATCTGTGCCAGTGTATAACAAAATTGCAGAGTATTCCAAAAAGTGTGTATTTCTACAAGTTTTTCTTAATTGTTTTTCAATTAAGCGCATTGAAAGTTTTTCAATTTAAAACTTTGATTGGCTGAAAACTTTCCCATCGCACAAATATTCGTCCGTTGTGAAGATATAGCAAAGAAGCTGAATTGGGGCTCATTATAATGCGACTTATGCAAGCGACAAACGCGAACCGCATGCTAATTGCAGTGTCGACAGATCCAATTGGGTATTTCTTTCAGTGCAAAGCACTTAACAGATTTGCAGCTAAAGTCGCGGATTTTGGCATACTATTTAGCGCACCGCTCAATTAGATCAGTTTGTGCAAATTGAGGGGACCTCAATAAAATATAGAAAAAAAAAGAAAAGTTATTTCAAAACATCTCTCTCGCAGCTGCCACGAAACGTCTCAAATTGAGCTCATTGAGGGCTGGTTGAAATGATTGTCGATTCAATTGAAACGCTGCGAAACAATTGAAATATGCGCTGTGATTGACTTTGATTTCTGTATCAATGGATATGTTTGCAAATGACATTTGACAAATATATATAACTATATAGTACGACAAAATTTTTAGTTTAGAATTGCAACCCAAAAAATAATTGTTAAAATAAACAAAGAAAATACTTAAATAATATATTAATATTTTGTATATTTTGTGTAATTAAAACAATATATTGAAAAATTATACTCAAAAATAATATTTAAAAATTTAAATTAAATTACAAACATAATTATTTTTTTTTTGTATATATCAATTAAAATCATATAATTTTTGTTTTATTATATTACATGATTTTTTTGTTTTTTCATTCCGGTTTTTTTCCCTTATGAGAACTTTTTCAACTGACTAATTTTGCCATGTTCTGGGTAATTTTTTATTCTTGATAATTACTTTCATTATATTCAATAATTAATATTTAATTTAATATATCAATATTAAAGCTTGCAGCAGTTGCTTGTGATTAGTTTTCTTGGCCCTATTTTGTTGGCCGTCTTGAAAAGGTCTAAAAGAATTCGCAATGGAGGCGTGTTAAGTGTTTAACTGTGGAAGCAACACAACTTGCAACTAAGTAGGTTACAGACAAAGCAATCATGCAACAGTAACAGCAACAACAGCAACAACAACAACAACAACGACAGCAACAATTGCACTGTCCGTTTGGCAGCCATGTTGAATTGTTTGCCGTCAACGCCCACATTTTGGGGCGTAAAGCTTGAGGCGACAGTTGTTGTCGTTGTTGATTTGTTGTATATACAGTTAGCATTTTTTGGAATGAGGTTAGAATTGATTTTTAGTCGAGTCAATTGCAGTGTTGGATAGCGCCAGTTGCATTTGCCACTTGTCACTGAACTGGGTTATAGACAATTGTGGCAAAACTCGTTGCTAAGCTCGGGTTGGAGCCAAAAATGTTGTACCTTGTCGCATGAACAAGGACCAAAAGGGATTGTGGTTAAAATCTACAAAATATTTTATATTGCATATTCTTAGATAGATAAAAATTATAATCTACAAATAAATTTATAGTTTTGCTCCCTTGGCATATTATGCAAAACACTGTTTAGAATTAGCTTCATGGATTCAATTTCATTAAAAATTTGTAATCCCTGTGAAAGTGCTAAAAATAAACCAATCAACCTGAACGTGTCACGCCTTGAGGCAGATGGGATTGACGGATGAAACCAGCTTAGCGGGGATACATCTTGTAGCTATTTTTGCAAGGTTGCTGTGCACGCAAACCCATATCAATAAATAGTCAAATAACACGTTCTTGTACGTAAGTGTTGAACAACGCTCTTTTTTTTATCTAGAATCTAGTGCTTACATTGTATTTGTCGCTTGTATAACGGTGCTAACAGCTGAACGTGTGCCGTTCGAACTTTGGGTCAAGATTTATTTTAATATTCATTAAGTTTTAATATTATATTTTCATTATTTAAAAAAAACGTTTCAAATTAAATTCCAAACAATAAGTATCCATTTTTAATTTTCATTTTCAAGTAGTTAAACTGGTGTTAGTTTGAAATTATGGAAACTTCAATACACAATCTATCGATTTCTATGATCGATAAAATAAAAAATTTCTTATCATTTTAAACTGACCTACAAAAGCTTGACACACACTTCCTATCAGTTAGTGCACCGATATTATCTAATCTCTATCTATATATTATCTTCATTTTTTTTAATTTAGTAAGTAGCAGGTAATGTTTATAGATACCATCTATATTTTGGCCTTATCTAAGGCCCAAATTTGAATACATCGTAAATTTGAAATTGGCCACGTTTTGTTTTTATTTCTCTCGTTGGACGTTTTTGTTATTGTCTTCTGCGTGGGCCATAAAATATTTAACGATATATTTGCATTTTTGTTGTCATCGCGCTGACACACGAAATGAAATGATTAGTCATATTTGGGCCTAAAACACGCCCTACTTCGAGGGAGGGGGGGCGGTTTGGCATAAAAATGTGTTCAATTTAAAGAGTTGACTGTTATGCAATACGCTCTGACAAAAGACAGTGTAACTGACAGTCTGACTGGCTTATTGACTGACGGACTGTCATTAGGCGCATGTGCTCTGGCTGCAATGTAATATTAGCTTCTATATTTAGTTGTTGGCAGGCAATTTACTGCTACGTGACTCTCTTCTCTGCCAGGCATACGGAATGAGCTCAATGGATCGATACGCATTATAAGGGTAAACATATCAAATGATACCCTTATGTCAACTGGTTGCATGAAAAGCAAAAAAAAACCAAAGTTATATTTGACTTTCTTTTGAAATTCATTTATAAATATTTATGATTAATATAAAATCGTTTTACTATAAAAATTCTTTGTTTTTTGTTTTATTCGAGATTAATTTAAATCGAACTTTTCTATTGAAAACATTTTCTGTTTACTCATAAAAAAACTTATTATTATATGAAATTTTTGTATAATGATCATAGTTGAGTATTGCTTTTAATGCCCTTGAATGTCCCTCAAAATAACTAATATTTTACACATACATATTCATAAATACATATGCATTGAATATACAAAGCTGGCACACGCGGCGTATGCGCAATGCGTAAAAGTTGATTGATTTACGAAGCGATTTAATTATCAATTATGTGGAAAACAAACAGCATATTATATTAATGATAAGTATATTGGATTAGATTAAAAAACTATATAAAAAAAATAAATATGTAAAAAAGGAATATTTTTAAAATTTTTCAATCTGTACTCACCCCAACTGGAACCGGTGCGTCCAAGGCATTGGCTAGTTTCACTGTTCCATATGAATTTTCTGAAACCCTCCCACTTGCCCATCTTTGGCGGCGGCGAATAGTATTCACCAATCTTCTTTTCGGCCATTTTCTTGTTGTTGTGTTATTAGCTTTTGCTTGGCTTTAATTAACGATTCGATTCCGTTGCACCACGTCTCAAGGAGGGTGTCTCTTCTGTGTTTATTAGGGCTAGTTTTAAACTATTTGATTTGTTTTTTGTTTTTTGTTTTTTGTTTCTTAATGTTACGGTTTTTAATCGCTTATCGCTATGAATATTTATATGCGTCGTATTATTATATAAATATTTATTTTTGGTTTTTTAATTTATTTTATTTTTGGTTTTTAGGTGTGTTTTTGTCTTAATCAACTGCGTTGGTACAACATTTTTTTAAATGGGGTTTTTTCTGAATGTTCGTAGCAGTATTGTGTTAATATTTGCGCTAAATTTATTTGGTTACTGAAATTAGAAATTAATTATTAAGTAAATGCTCGAATTTTTGCTTAATTTACCACCTGTTGGGGGGCGTGGCAAAATAAGCAAAATAAGAATATGGAAAAATTTGCACTAATTGTGGCTAAAACTGGTTACAAAAGTTTTGCTTTGTTATTGATTAAAAGTTTATTTTAAAATACCTATAATTATTTTTTTCCTCTATAATAGCTATTTGTTAATAAAAAATGTTTAATTATTTTAAAACATTTTTTTTTTTTTTTATATTTTTAGTCTCATCTTTGCGCCGTTTTTAGTCTAGTTTTTTTTCGAGCCGTGTCATCATCAACTTGGCTGCTTATATAAACATTACAAACTCATTTGGCTTCATGAAAAAGTGAACCAAAAAAATCAGAGTCGCTTTTTTTTCCTTCTTTTTTTTTCGTTTGGTTCTTCCCCACAAGGACACACTTTGAAAATTAGCCTGAAATGCACTTTCCAGCTGAGTTCGGCTTGTGTTTAACGAATTTCTGCACTCGCTGATAATTCTTGTGAATTTTGCATGAATTTTGTTTAATTAATTGTTGCTAATTTAGTCAAACTCTTTGCCATTTACGTGAAAACAAATTGCAGTCGCCTGCCGATTTTAGCCACACACTCTGCCAACTGTTATGTAATCTCAAGCGAGGAGCGTGGAAAAGCATCCAAAGCTGCCCAAGCCAAATGGCGCTTGCGCACTTGAAGCGCGAGAGAGAGAGCTATATTGAGAGAAACAGACGAAGAGGAAAAGAAAGAGAGAGAACGCGCGCTCAATTCAGTGCAAGCTAAGAATGTGTGAGCATAAAAATGGAAGAGAGTCAGCCTGGAAATAACGTTGGAAGGATTTTTTCTACTTTTTAATATTCGTTCAAAAAGTGAACAGAGTATATTGGGTCTTCGAGTATACAGGCATCAGATAAAATGCTAACTTTTTAACATTTTAAAGATGATCTTTAAAGATTATACAAACATTATATTTGATCAATAAATTTGAAAGATTTAAAGTTCAAGCTAAAGTATTTTGGATATGTTCCCATAAATTACAAAATTTAACAATTTCGTGTGTTTTATTTTGTTATTATGTATTGCGCAGTCGGTGACACCCGACTGAAACGTTCGTACTTGTTCCTCCTTTGTATTTGGTGCAGCTTTGGAAGAGTTTTTGGACTTGGCTCTGCCATAAAAGTTGACAGCTGGGCGCCAGCTTAATGACAGTTGCTTGGGAATGTTTCAACCAGCAGCAGCAGCAGCAGCAGCGCAGCAGCAGCGCAGCCTGCGTTCGTTACATATGTAAGCGAGGGCAGCTGCAGACAGACTGACAGACTAGCTGTCCGCCACTTTAAAGCCGCCCACACAGCTATGTTAATTTGATGCTAATGCGGTTTATGATATGCGCTTATCACTGCATATTAATTAATGCGTTTCTTTTTTATTATTTTTTCATCTTTTCCTTCTTCCTTTGGAGCTTTATTGTTCCAGCTAAAAATAATGCGCACTCACACATTGAAAGTGCGCTCTCACGCATACGCATAGCTTGACTTACTTTTAATGCTGCCGCCGGCGACGTCGCTGCCACATTGCGCAACGCGCAACTGAAACGACCTCGGCTTTAGCTTTCCTATACAGCTATATAGCTATAGCTATAGCTAGAGCTGTGGCTGTGGCTGTGGCTATGCCTGTGGCTATTTGTGGCTATGTCTGTGGGGCATGGCGCACAAATGTAGGCAATCCTTTTTTTTCGCTGCGCTGTTTTTTATGAGTTTTTAATGCAATTTTAACCTTTTTTTAAAGTATACTTCAAAAACTAGTTGAACTCAAGCCGCAATTGCAATGTTTATATAAGCATATTGATTACACAAGCTATACAAACTGAATACACACAAATATTCACTTGACTCGAAAAACTTAAAAAACTCGAATTATTTAAAAAATAATTCCGTCGTTTTTTTTAGTTTATTTTCTGGCGCGTTTGTGTATAAGGATTTGTAGGCGTTGTCTGCTCTAAAGCTTTACTATGCATTCTTGCCTAACATTTTTACTATAAAAAAGGCTTTTCTAAGTAATTCTCATTTATATAATGCTTGTTTTCACACGAAAATGTCAGTTTCATATTGTGTTCTTCATTATTAATATTAATTTATGCTTTGCATTTTTATATTAAAATTGTTTTATATTAAAATCATTGTTTTTTTATTGGCCAGCAGCAAAAAAAGAGGAAAATATCAAAATCGGGTATGTATATAGCTTTTTTTCATTTTCTTCTTTTTTTTTTTGGCTGCCACTTTTTATAATCACTGCAAAAATTGTCTGTGTTTAACTTTTATTTAATCATGGATTATGTTGGATTTTTTTCTTTGAAAACTTTGCATAATTCTTATTTATTTTAAATTTTCGGTTATTGAGGTCGGTAATGTTGAGATTATATTTTTTTAGTTTGTCACTTTTGCATCATCACCACGGGATTTTTTTTTTATGTAACCAACGTTTTGTGCAAATACATGAAAATTTTGTTGTATTTTTTGCAGCGGCGCACCAACAACAACACACATACAGATGGATATTCTCGAACGCTGCTGTTCAGCCTCCTTTTTGCTCTACGCAGACATGCACATAATAACTTTCAATATATGTGTGTACACATATAAATATATATAAATATATATATATATATATGTTTTTATATGTGCCGTTAATCCGCCAGCGAGTGCGAGTAGCAACCGTCCACAGTTAAGACGCCAATGATAGTGTCAGTTGACGGCGTAAAGTTCGCCAACGCCGCAGCTGCAATTGTGCGCGAAATGCTCGGCTTCCATTCGGTTTCCAATCGGCTTCCATTCGGCTGCTCGATTCTTTTTTCGCCGTCGTCTTTCGCACTCAAAGGCGAAGTTGTTGGTGGTTGTGCAGGGGTGTATTTGTATGTGTGTGCAGACAAGTGCGCATGGAAAGACACAATAAGCGCTTTCGTATTTTGCCGCCTTACAGCTTTTTACTCAGCTGGGCGACGTCGCTGTCGCCTATCGTTGTCGCCGTATCTGGAATAGCAGACTGTCTTGTTCGACTCTCTGCTCGTGGGTGGCGCCATTGCGTGCGGCGCTGTGCCGGTCGTGCACTGGAGAGCAGCAAACAGTTGGGCTGCAAGCTTTCAAGGTTTCAGGCGTGCCTTCTGCTGCTGCGGCTGCTTCTGCTGCGATTTGCAATTTCTGTTCAGTGGCTCTCAAACCGCATGCGTGCGCTGCAAGCACTTGTTTTTGCTTTTCTAGACTGCGCCTCTCCAACTGTTGGCGGTTTTACAGTCAACCGTTCTTATCCAAAACTGTATGCATAATGAGCTGTTTAAGATTATATGATCTATAATTGTTATTATAAAACTCGCATGGATGAGCAATATTTATAAACGAAAAAATAATTACTATCATAATATATAAATATTTATTATTTTATTTACAGATTAAAAATTGTACATTACGTTATTTGTCAAATATGCTAAGCTTTTAGAAAGCTTCAAGCAACAGGGAGCTTTTAATTCTAGACCTACACAACGCTAGCAGCTCGCTCGGTTCCTCTAAGCTTCAGCTCGGTTAGCATAGATTTCAAATCGCCGCAGAGTTGACCCCCGAGCTGAGCTAAAAGGCTGCCATTGGAATTGCGCGGCGAATATGGCTACACATATTTCCAGGCAATTTGCCGCCAAAGCTTGCGCAATAGACCAAAGAGCAACGCCGCAGAGATAGAAAGACAGAGAGAGAGAAAGAGTGAAAAATGAAACGGTAGCCAGAGCCAGAAAGATTTCCGGAGAGTTCAGTAATATAATATTTATTGATTACTTGCTGGCAAAGTTTTGCACCGAAGAGTTCTACTCCAATTTGCTATTCGATTTGTAGAAGCCGAATTATTGGTAAATTAGATAAAGGAGAAATATATGTAAGAAATATATAAGATGTACCTTTAGCCGCTTAAACCTCTCACACAACATCTCTTTTTTATTTGTTCTATTTTTTATTTGTCCTTTGATTATTATTCGTATATGGTTTGGCCTCACATCCAATTACGTCATATCTCAGCTGTTCTGAATACGCGGCGCTTGTTATACAACCGACGGCTATTGAGTCGTCCTCACTCTCTCTCTGTCTCTCTCTCTTTTTTTATCACCGCCTTTTGTGCGACAAGCTGCCAGCGAGCCAGCTTTTGGTTATTTTAGGTTTTCAACGCTTACCTGTTTATATGGCTGACATTTATTTAAGCTTCTGCTTCTGCCTTACCGTTAGTTTTGTGTATTGCGGTTTATTTAGCTTTTGCCTAAGCTCTCTTGGTAACTGTTAGTTTCGTGTTTATTGCGGTTTATTTCATTCTTGTGGTATCTTATAACCGGGCCCCTCCCCTCGCACACACACACTCACACATAATTTGTCATTACTTGGCTCAGCATTCGCTTTAAGTATTTGAGTGTACTTTTTTCCGCGTCCCTTGTGAATAACGGTTATTGCCAAGCAGCAGAAGCTTTGATAACGATTTCATTATTTCTGATAAGTTTCGCTCTTCAAGGTACAGTTGCGCTAAAGTATTATAGATCTTGAAATAAAAATCAAATATATTACAATATATTATATTTCCATTAGAATCTAAGTAATATAAACTAATTTATAATCTGCTTATATCATATTTTATTTATAGATTTAATCTTAAAGCTCCTTGTAGGTCCTTTTTTAGCCCAGGGAGTTTCCTTCTCGTGCTTCAATCAACATAAATCAACTTCAACTTATATTTCGCGGAACTTGACAATGGATGCTGCTGCACAAATTTAGTAGGAAACTGCAAACAACAAGATGTACCACCCACACACACACACACACATACACACACACACAGAAGGCAGACACATGCCCTAACAGCTAATGCAATTACATGATGTTGCAGAGCAAGCAGGAAATTTGATGTGAGTGCGAGCAGGATGGAGCAAGGGACGACAGAAGGCATACAAAATGTTTAAGCTCGCACACACACACACACACACACACGCACATAGACATACACACGCATTTCTATATAAACATATTACGTATACGACGCGTTGTCGCCTTGGCCTTCACATGTTCACTAAATGCCAAATGCTAGCAAAAATGTTCCAAATATGAATGAGAAATTATATAAAATACATTTAAAATCTATAAATTATGTGGCCATAAAAAACCAACAGACCGTAGGAGCGAGACGGAGAGAGAGAGAGAGAGAGCGAGCGAGAGGGAGCATTTAATATCCGAGCTTTTGAGTATTTTGACCCACATTGGCTGTCAAAACTTTTCGCTTGAAAGTTGACAAAGGAAGAAGAAGCGAATCGCTAACGGGGATTTTACTGATGCGGTTGCATATTTTTAGCTGGATTGCATGCAATTGCACAGTCGTTAAGTGCCAGAGGCAGGGGGGAATGGGGTGGCGGAGGCGGGCAGATGAGTGCTGCCTGGTGGTTGGGGACATTA
>SCDT01002332.1:0-13392 GCA_004143765.1 Drosophila melanica | reverse complement strand
CGAGAACCGTTTGAGCAGCTCGTACGCCTCGAGATGGCGATCCTGTTGCTGCAGCGGCCCCACAAGGGACTGCGCCACCTGGTCCAGTGGCTCGCCGGCACGCTGGGCCAGCAGCAGGACGCGCTGCCAGTCGAGCGTGTGGCGGGCGCTGAGCAGCGCCTGCTGCAGCTGGCCACCACGCTCGTACATCAGGCTGGCCGCCTCCAGCTGGGCCTTGGCACGCAAGTGATCCGCATAGGCGTTGCAAATGCGCCGATGGAACGCTGAATGTTCCTCAAATGCGACCAGGGCGTGGGCATACAGTTCGTGTTGTTTGATGAAGCTGAGCGCCAGCTCGTGATGATCCGGTCCGCAGGCGGCCAAATTGTTGAGGGCACTTTCGTAGCGCTTCAAATGCTCGTCGATCTTGAATTTGCGAAAGTCGGCCGGCAGGGCCTTCAGCTCGTTGAGATGGAGCAAAAACTCCTTGGGATCCTTTTGCGATTTCTGGGCAACGAACAGGACCAAGCCCATGTTGTAGGTGCCCAGTGCGACATTGTACAGCTCATTCACATCCGCCAGATAGAGCAGATACTTGAGCAGCTTATCCGCCAGCTGTGCATCCGCCTGCCTCTGCGTCCATATCATATCCAGTGCCCGCTCCAGGTAGCCCATCTTCACGTAGGCGGTCAAAATGGGCAGACGAAACTTTTCGTGTTCTTCACTGTTCGATTGCTGCATGTGCAAACAGAGCAGCGAGCAAATGTACTCGACCTTCTTATCGACACTATAGTGCGGCGGATAACAGCGCTCCCTCGACTCGTAATTGCTGGCGTACATGCCCAGGGAGTAGTCCTCGTTCTGCAGCTCGCTGAGGAACAGGCAGAGATCGTTCTCGTTGATTTTCAGAAAGTCCGCCACACTGGACTCAAACTGTTTTACATTGTGATCACAGACGATGTTTAGATTGATGCGATGTTTGCGCATCACGTTTATTGCAGCACAATAATCACTATGGTCCAGATGCTGCATGGCAAAATTCAGCACGAGAAAACGGGGACAGATCACCTCCAGATTGCCACGGGGCATCTGCAGCACCAGACGCGCATCCTTCAACGCCGCCACCAGCTTGCCGCCGCGCTCAATGTTGCGCCTCGAGAGGACGCTGCGATCTACTAGCCTCACAATGTGCAGCACATTCAGCTGTGTGTAGCACAAAAAGTCCTGGAACACACAGAACGATGTCACATCGTCGTCAATTTTTTCCCCATCAACATGCAGCAGCTGCTGAGAGCGCAGCGTGATCAAATAATCGCAAACATCTGAAATGGGGATGACAGAAATGAATGTGAGTAAATCTGACCAAATTAATAAAAAATGTGTGTGTGTGTGTGTCCTGACTGGCTGATTGATTGACTGTTCGATTCACTATTCATCTGGTGGATAGACGAGCTGATAAACTGTCTGATTGTTGACAGGTAAGAATTATGTAATGGCTGATTGACTTACTTTTTTTTAATTCGCAATTTATTTGTAATTCATTAGCTGATTGACTGTCTCTTTAATTCGCTTTTTATCTGGTTGATTGAAGCGCTGATAGTTGACTGGCTAATTGACTGACGGACTGACTTTCCGATTGACTAACTGATTGAATGCTGGTCGATTGATTGATGATAGCAAGAATAGGGTAATTAACTGGCTGATTGACAGACTTTTTAAATCGCAATTTATCTGTAATTCACTGACTGATTGATTGACTCTTTAATTCGCTTTTTATCTGTTTGATTGACTGACTGATTATCTCATTATTTAACTGGCTGATTAACTGGATGATTGATTGACTAATTAACATTGATTGACTGACTTAGATACTGATTGATTTATCATTTGTGCACATACATATAGAAGAACAGAAGATGTATGTAGATATATAGCTTACCTGAATTCTTCCAACGGTAAGATATCATCTGATCTGCCCACTGTGTCTGTTTCAAACAGTCGCCCATCAGTTGTAAATGTTTCATTGGCGAAATAACTATCTTGCAGATGTTGCCACTATCGATTGTCTGAACGAATATTTTATTATCCATCTGAGAAACGGGCATACAGACGGCATTTACGGTGCCCGCGATCTGCAGCGCACTAAAAGCAAGCAAATCTTTGTGGCTGCCATTGGGATACAATAGAAATACGCGCGTACTTTTGCCCACAGAGTGTGTGCCAACATAATGATAGTTGTCGCAGCGGTTGAAGTTTGCCAAATGAATATCAGCGATCTCCGCATCAAGTTGAAGTTTGCTAATTGACTCGTTTCCGATCGAATATTCGACTATCTGATGATCACTGGTATATATGCTAATAGTTGTTTGGTTAACGGAAATCGCATTGATGTAGCTATCCATCTCAGCGATGCGCCAGCACATCGGCGGCGGCATCACAGCCGCGTAAAAATCTGTCAAAAGCAGGCGTTTCCCGTCGATGACACCAACAATGTCATCATATACGTGGCGATCGACGGCATAGTGCCAACGGTACGTATAATGCTTGCCGCTCTGCAGCAGTACGTGCAGGATGTGCTCGGCACCGAGCCGATTATCCCAATAGAATTGGGCCAACGGATCGCCGCTCTGCTTGTAGACCAGCACCTGCTTCAGATACCAATGGTAGTTGGATATCGTATAGAGATAAATATTTTGCACCGCCGCCTCCTCCTCGTCCTTTCCCTGTCTGACCGTGTGCAATGCCAATATATCTGAATCGGCACTCCAACATAGCTGCACAATGGGCTCAATGTGCAAATCGAAGGGCAACACAAATTCCCGATGACGCAAGCCATTTTTTTCGAACAGCGCCACGGTGGATTTGCTGGCAAAGATTTGCGGCTGGGCAATCCAATTGCCGCTGGGCCGCCAGGCAATTGCCGGCAACAGGCCATTCCAGCGCTCCGCCGTGTACTGCAGCTTGCCCTCGCTGTCGTATACGCTGAAAGTTCGACCCACACCGGCGGCCACGAAAGACACGACAAATAAGGCGCCATCGCCACGCCAGGCAATGTGCACATCCTAAAAACCCGAGAAAAAAAAACCGGATGTATACATGAGGTGTGCACGTGTGTCTGTGTGTAGGCACTCACCTGCGGCAGATGTTGCACATCTTCTGGGGCAACAAAATCGTCTGACTGTCTGGCCGCCTGTTTGCCGGCCGAGCCATGGAATTGTGTTTCCTTCTTGCCCCAGCCGACATTCACGAACTGTTGATCGCCGGCAAGTGGGGCGTCCAGCGGCGTCTCTGCGAGCACATCATAGGTGCAGGTCATTACAACCAGCTTTTTTGTTTTGGTTATAAAGGCAACCACCTCCTGATTCGGCGACCAGGCCATGCGCTCAATGCCCACGTCGCAGTAGGTGCCGCCCTCGTTGGGTTCCAACGTCTCCGCATTGATCAGCAGCACCTCGCCGGCTCCGGTGGCCACGCACAGCGCATTATCCAATTGCAAGTATTCGGCGCCAACTATGTCCGGCAGTTCAACAACCGTTTTTGGTGCTTCATTCTCGTTGTTGTTGACGGCGTAGATTTTGCTGTCGGTCACAATGAACGTGATTTCATTGTCCACCTGTAGCAAAAGTTGTTTGGCATTTGGAACGCCTGTTGTCTGCTCCTTGCAATATTGTAGCTTGAGATTGCGCATATTCTTACAAATATTTTAGCTTTATTATTGTCGTGCGAAGACAACGTGCGCGCACAACAAAATACCAAAAACAAACGTATCGCGGGTATCGAATATACGTACATCGAATAAACTTATATCAAATATACGCATATCTAATATATATATTTATCAAACAAACTCCTATCGAATAAATAAAGAAACATCGATTATAAAAACTAAACAAACAATATAACGAAAGGTGACCATAGTTTATTGACTTTATCGTATAGCTATAAAAGTATGGAAATTTAATTGAATACAACTAGCACATTTGCATGTACAACAACAAAAAGTTATCGAAATCACACGCTTACATCACAGTTAACCACCTACACGCTTGGCCACCCTAATTATCCCAATAGGCAAGAAGAAGCACAACACATTGGCGCCACGTGCAAATTTAAATTGAGTTTTTACACATTTATACATTTCACATGTTCTAGAGTATTTGAACTTATTAATCCTATCAATCTGTTTGTATTTTACCCATAGACAATTAATCTGACACCTAATAAAAAAAATCTTCGACGTCTATCGATAGCTGTGGTTGGCGTAACTTCGTAACTCGATAACTGGTCTTGTAAATTTGGTAATCAAGAAAAAAAACCTTTTTACTTATCGCACCCTGAGCTCATATCGATATACCGATATAATATCAACAATCCTAAATACTGGGCAAAGATGGCTGCTTTATTTTTCATGGAATGTTTTGTTGCTGTCAATTTAGTGCGTTAAAACAAAAAGCAAAGTTGTATTGCATATACGTGTTAGTACTAGTACTTAAACGCTGTCACATCAATTAAGCAAACGTGTAAAAAAGAGAAGAAATGTGTCGCAGATAACAGGGAAAAGTGTAGAAAATTCCACAAAAAAAAAACCAGCAGCAAGTTGGGCCAAATATATGTATAAATATATATGCATAAATCTACCAGTGTGTGTGCGTGTGTGTGCAAATGTTTATAAATAATTTATAATATACGACATCAAAATGTGCATGTGTACGATCGCTGCTTGACGTGCGACCAGCGTCGACGTCGACGTCAGCAGCAGCATCGGAGCAGCAACAGCAGCAGCGTTGGAGGCGTAGTGGAATGCCAGACAGCAGCAGCCGTCGCAGCAGAGCAATAGGAATCAGGTAAGGTGTAAAATGTGAATGTACATGTGCGTATGTGTGAGTGTGATGAGATTTTTGGTGTTGTTTTGACGTAAGGACTGCCCAACGCCCTTTTTGCGCGTCGCGCTGTCTGCCTGACATTTTGTACGCGTGTGTGAGTGAAAGTGACGAAAGCTTGTACAAAAAGGATAAGGCAATTGAATGACAGGCAGTCTATGCCAATAAGAACTAACGCACTTAAGTGTGCTCTCTCGTTTTTTCTACACAAATTCGTCGGGGCGCGTCTGTGCGTAAGTGTGTGTGTGTGGGGTGGGGGGTTTATCTCGACGTCTATATGTTTGCATAATTTTTACTGCTCAAGATTGCGTAAAATATTTTGAGTTGATTTCAAAATTGCATAAATAACAAACATAAAAAACTCATGTGTTTTTTCTTGTGAGTGTGTGTGTTCGCATTGAATGAAAACCATAAAAAATATGTATAATCAAACAAAAGCTTTGATTAAAAATCAAAACAAGCTTTTTTTCGCTGTTTGTTGTCTGAGGTCAAAGTAGAAATAAGTTTTAAGAAATCTCTTAAATACATTTGTACATGTGTATATGTGTGTGCATATTTTTTATATTTACCTTTTTTGATAGCGAGAAAAAAAAAACAACATACTACGCATTTTTATTCGAAACAACAACAACAGCAAAACACGTTTTACAACTCTGCGCTCCAATGGCGCGCAATTTTGTTGTTGTTAGGCTTATTGTGAATAGGACACACACACATATACATATGCACGCATGCAAAACGAACGGGGGCTCCATGAATGACCAAATTCAATACACCTACAGCAACAACAACAATAACAATGAGAGCAACAGAAACAGACAGCGGCAGCTACAATAATTAACGGCAATAACCCAAGCGTAGCGCATCGTAGTTTCCGTTGTAGTATATGTGCGTATTTAGCCGCTGTTATTGCTGTTGTTGGCTTTGCTGGTCAGTTGTCGGCTTTGGCAAAAACTGTTCGGGCGCTGACGTCACGCACTAAACTCGGTAGTTGCTCTTGCGCTGCGTTATTGTTGTTGGCGCCATAGCTTTTGGTTTGTTTGTGTTTTACAATCCGCGTGGGCGTTGTACACAGGCTCCACCGTCTGAGTCTCTGTGTGCGTGTGCGTGTGTGTGTCTGAGTTCAGAATGGCGTGAACTTTTTCATGCACATTTGTGTTATGCATTGATCTCACAGTGCTGTAAAATCTTCACTTGTATTTGTGTTTTTTTTTACACTCTATCTCCCTCTTTCTCTGATGCATTAATTACATTTATGCAAGTGATAGAATTCCAATTGGCATTGGTTAACAGTCTAGCAGTTCGTAATATCTTCGAGCAAAAAACACGTGACAAAAGGCGAACAGAAGAAATATAACAATCGAAAGTGATTATCAGTATTGGTTGACAATGTGATTTTTAGCATTGTTTTAAATTTATAGCAAAATGAATATAGCTTCTTTTATAAATCAAAATCAAATTATTTTCTTATTCTTTTAATTTAATTTTATTTTAAAAGTAAAATATTTTACACTAAGGATTACCTATTTTAAAAATTACTAAAATTAAATAAAACATTTCTTTTTATGTGGTTCTCTTTAGTTTTTGAGGTTTTGATTTAGTTTAAGTTACAAATTTTAAGATTCTTGTTCGAACCGCTTCGTCCCGAGGTCGGTTTGCGGTTTGATATATCATCATACACCAATTTTTGTGTTTTATCATCACAGTTTGCATTTAATTGAATTATTTAATTTGGCATTGTTTCTGCCCCATATTTAACAATGTTAACATCATTAATTATCTTTATCACATATGTATATGTATGGACATATATAAAAACATTTAATTATATCATTCATCTGACGCGTGGGTTTTTATGGAATTACATTGCAACAACACCTGCCGTCGGTGCTATCGTTATCGTTATCGCCACGCGCATTGACACACGCAGCAAAGCGGAATAAAATAACAATATACTCTGTAAATAATACCAGTTCAAATATGTAAGGGTATAATGGTTGTCGGCAAATGGGATCGCATCTCCGAATGCAAAATGCATTTTCCAAAGTGGAAGCTGAGGAAAGAGAAAGATTTGTCGCTATGTGGAATGCGTTTGCCAGTTCAAATGTATCCTACAGCAACAGCCGAGAACGGGGTATCTTCTAGTCGAGCACTCGCGATGCCTGCCTGTTTTCTTGTCCAATATGTATTTTTGCTGTGCTCGTTTTATTGCATTTGTTTGCCTTTTGCTCTCGCTGCATATTTGACCGGAGCTTTTGCTTGTTTTCATTTGCGCTTTTTTCTTTTGTTTACTTTGTATGCGACTTTGTTTGTCTTTGCGTGAATTCGCACACCGATTTATTTTTAGCACACTTTGGCTGCTACCTCGACAATACATTCGTACACATGTGTGTGTGTGCCTCTATCTGTGTAAAGGGCTAGCTGTTGTTGTGCTTCGAATTCCATTACGAAATTCCAGTGCAAGCATCCTGCTGCCTGTTAATGACGTCAGCAGAAGCTCTTGCACTCCATCTCGCTCTCGTTCGTTTTGTCTCGTTTGAAATTTCTCTATTTGCAGTTAAATGCTAAACTTGCATAGTTTGAGATGGGAATCTCGATGGAGGGTAGAGAGTGGGGTGTGGGTGGAGTGGGAGGTGTGGGGGGAGTGCTAATTGCTTATGCGCTTTAAAATATGCACATTAAATGCCAGAAGCGAAAATTGGCAAAATGGCACGAACTGTTCGCGCAACAACAACAAAGACAAACAACGCAGTTGTTTTATGTGTCTGTCTGCAGTTTTTATTATTTTTTATTTGCCAATGGAAATTGCCTGCGAAACGTAAACATGCAAAAACAAAAGGGACACAAATTGACATACGAGACATGACAGCAGCAACAACAACAGCAACAACAGAAACAACAAGAAAAGCACAATCGACGAAATTAATTAAAATTGCCAACAGCAACAGCGGGCAAAACAATTAGAACGTGTGCATAAAGCAAAACAAGAAAAGAAAAAAACGCCAAATTAGAAACAGAATGTTGATTGCAAAAAGCTAAGCGACAATGTGATAACAGCAGGTAACAATCAAAAATACATAAATATTCAATATGAAAATAAGCGAAACCAATACATTTAAAAACAATTTAATTTTTATGTTAATCATGCATATAAGAATACAAAAATTAGAAACGAATTGTTTTTTTTTTTTAAAAGAGAGAATTTTTTTCTTTGACTTTGATATTTATTGAATTTACTTTTAGGAAAACAAACAATTTGTATGTTCTTTATGCGGTTAGGAAAATAATTTATAATTATATTATATTATATATTTGACATTGTGCTTATTCTTACCAGTTACAGGGTATTCCTATTCGAGCTAACCAAACATCTTCAACATTTTCTCAATTAACATTTTTAAAAAACTTCATTTTAAAAGCATTTGAAAAGCACAGCTTTTTTTCTATAGCAGCTACCGAACTCACACGGTAAAGCTTTCGAAAAGTCGCCGTTTCCTATTTTAGGTAAATGTCATTTGACAGCAAATTGAAAAATTAAAAACAAAAAAACAGACTTACACAAACATAAACAAAATCAAACACTCTGATTTATGTACAACTGTGACTTACTTATTTTGTCGGCCAAACAAATATGGTAAAAAACCACAGTATAAAAAATAAAACTTGAAACGCCAAAAGAAGAATCGTTGGAAATTGAGCAACATTTACTATTGGTAATTATGTTTTAGCAATTAATTTAGACGCCAAAAGGCTAGCAAAACAAAGTTTGTGTCGCATGCAATAAGTTCGTAACGATAACTTCATTGGTGCGTCTCCCATGCGATTTAAATGTACACTGCATTGCGCTCTCTCATGGGAGAGTTGCGTGCAGCGCTGTTAACACCCATACACACATACCAACAGCACATGCAGAGTTGAAGAAAAGACAACTTACCGTCTTTTGCTCTCTCTTTAACTAGAGACTGTGCTCTACAGCAATGGCTCTCTTAATCGTGCGTATTTCCAATCGTGGTGCGTATCATTGAAATAAGATGCAATATATTGCATTGCTGCTCTTTAGCGAGCGTTGAACTAACACACTCCCACACTCTCGCGCGCTCAACTAAAGAAAGCTTGACTTGACGTCTCTCGCTTTGTAGCGCTCTCTTCTGCTGCTTGTTTGAACTGTTTCGACTGAATGCCGGCACCGCCACAGCTTGAGTCAGTTCAAGACTTGTAAGCGAGTCGCGCGGTTCATAGAGCTCGAGCCGTGCACATGCGCAACGAACTTTGCGAACAACATCGCGTGTTAATAATTAGTTGTTGCCAATAATCGATATGCAATTGCAGTTATTGCTTTTTTAGCAATAACTAACTAATGAGAGCCATCGGCAATGTGTGCAAATCGTTGATAATGCAAATATACCCACGTTCAAACAATTGTGTAATCAGCTTAAAAATATTTGTAATATTTAATTAGATGCAAGCATGCGAAATTTTCGGCTTATTTATTGCTTTGCCGTGAAGGAAGCTCTTTCAATATGCAAATTCCATGCAAAATTTACATGTAAAAGATAAACAAATTTTTTGGCAAAAAAAAAAGATTATGACTTAAAGATGGTATCACTATACACATCTAATATGATATATGAATATGTTTTCGGTTTGTGTGTGTTTATGTTTTGTATGAACTTGAGATCAAGTTTTATGTGCGATTTTATTTTGTGTTTGGTGGCGCAATGACCTTTTGTGTAGGGTTTTCGATCGGTTGGTTAATTATAGGTTTCGGGTCAATTGTGAACAGCAATCATTGATTGCATATTACCAAAAATTATATATATTGATTGACTAAAGAGAAATCAACTCAAAATTTATATATAACTACGTGTTATATATCCAAATGGAGTTGGTAACGGATGGATATATTGTTAGCGTCTTTGTTCGGGTTAAGTTTTACATTCATTTTTCGCTTGCAAAGTGTTTTTTTTTCAGAGTTTAGTTAAACACGTCATAAATTCATTTTGCACAGTTCTATTAAATGTAGAAATACATATTTTTCACCAATTTTCCACCTTTTGAAGAAAAATGAACTATCATAAAAAAAAGTGGCTGAACACGATTCAATTGTATTTTTGTTTTGTTTTTACACTTTCCATTTTCCACATAAAATTTTAAATTGTCTGAGGTCAATAACACTTTGACACTAAATTTAAAACCAGTCGAATTACAATATATATATATTATTTATAAGGATATAAAATTATTGAGCTTTTTTAATTCTCTTCAATCTGTCCAATCCACGTTAATTATCTTTATGTGCCTCACACTTTATATTTGAAAACTCATTCGATTCGCCTCAACTCGAAGCTGGCAAGCGACACTATTTTATTTTTCTCTACTTCTTGGCTAGTAATTTGGTTAGCTCCCCTTTCCGCTACTTGGGCCCCTTCTGCATCATCAACGCACAGCCTATTTGAATTGCATGAATCATTAGCTTTTCGCAATTGATTTCCACGCTAATTTTGGCGACGTGCAGGCACTCGAGGCAAAACTTTGACAAAATAAACCTCGTGGGTTTGAGACTTGTCGGCGGCGTGTCGAACGGCGAAAAAGGCATTTTCAATTTTCCAGCGCATTAGTCACCGTCGCGGCTTTGGGGCCTTAAACTGTAACTAGTTTTAAGTTGCCGCAATCCCCATTGACTCCCCAGTCTTGCCAATTCTTTTTTTTTTTGTATTCGCGTCTAATCCACATGAAACGTCATCATCCTCAGAGAGTTGCCTCTTGGCCAAGTGAAAGTGGACAAAACAGCAACAAAAATAACTGGCGCTTCAACTGCAGACGCGTGAATTAATTTTTAATGTTTTCTTAACGTTTTTGTTGCCTTTTTTATGTACATACATACATACATATTTTCCATCTACTTAGGCAATTTGCCATTCACTGCACACGACGCTAAATACTAAAAACAAAAAAGATCGTTAAAAAAAAGCCGAACCCAACAAATAACCTAACCGAACGTATCCCCAACAACCAACAGCCAATGGCGCATTTCATTTTTCAATTGCATTTCCATTTTTTTTACGTTACTTCTGCTTCTTCTTCTCTTTTACGTTTTTCAAGTGTAACGTGTTGAGCGTTGGAGCATATTCATTTTTTGGTGCCGTTTGTGGCAACAGAAGTTTGAATAAAATAAATTTTTTTACTTTTTTATTACTTTTACAAAATAATGAATTTAAAAAGAAAAAATACTGTTTTATATATAAATTAAATACATTTAAAATTAAATATATATTTTTTATGGTTTAAGCTTTATTTAAATTTAAAAATTGTATAATTGAATATAAACAAATGTATGTTAGAATTGAGCCATAAATTATAAAATGTTTATGAATTGATTTTTAATATGCATCATATAGAATTCACTTAAAATATTTTTACTCAGCTCAAGAGTATCAAAAGTTCGTTGCCTACTTCTTTTCTCTCCAGTTTTTTAAATGGCATTGCATTTTATTTACAGTTTTGTTTTATGCGTGCCTGACTTTCAATTAATTGCAAAATGTTCAATTATTAATCTTAACTGCAAGACGGGCCCCGACAACAACAAAAACAAAACTAAAACTGTGCAGCGCCCTACAAAACGTAAAAAAAGACTAACTTAAAAAAAATCAGCGCAACTTTCACTGCACACTTGCCAAAAAAACAAAAAAAAAGCGAAGCAGCAGATATATTTATGTACATGTATATATATCTATGCAACGTGTATCATGCAACAGGTAGCGCCGCGGGCTACCAAAAATTAAAAACGAAGAAAGAAGAAGTCGCGCCTGAGGATATCCGCCGCGGCGCCTCACGCATTTTCAGCTTGTGTCTCATTGTTTTTATTTTCTTTCGTTTAAGGTTTTGTTTTGGTTTTTATAGTCGCATTGTTTCATATTGTTGCCCACTTTGTTTTTACTCAAGATCAGGTTTTTTTTTATTTGTTGTTATTTTGTTTTCGCTTTTCATTTTGCATTTGGCTGCGCGACAACAAAAACTTGTTGTGTCATATATCAATTTTTGTTGTTGTCTTTTAAATTGGTTTTTTCGGTTTTGTTTATTTCGTTTGTATCTCTATTTCGTCTTCTTTTTCTTCTTTGGCGTTACTTCAACAACGCACGTTTTTCGCTGCCTGTTTCCCGTTCAAGAAGAATACAAAAATTTGGGTTTCTCGATAAGCAATCGCTTTCCACGTGCCCAATTCTTGGATTCCAATTCCAACTCATTTCCATAGTTAATTGTCCGGCAGTCGACATTTGTTGTAACTCTCCGCCTGACATTTGGCCGACAAAGTTCTCAAACCTCGCCATGTAGAAAGTGAAAAGCCCAATTGCAGAAATAGAAAATTGTGAAAAGACCAATTAAAACTTGGAGGGCTGAAAAGGTGACTTTTGCAAAGCTAAAGACCGCCCTGAAAGATCACGATCCATCGTTAAACGAAACTAAAGTCTTTTGTGTTAAAGTGAACTGAGGTCGTTGCTTTTAACCTGGTTCTTCGCTAAATTGAACTTTTCACGTATTCAAAGTGTCTTTTAGTTGCGCATAATTTAATAAAGTAGTTCAACTGAATTTATTTAAATTGCATTGCGGGTAATATATTTTAATTGTTTACTTTAAAATATTTTAAAGTTGCGTACGTAAGTTGAACCAGTTCATTTGAGCTGTTTACTATCGGCTAGTTACACCAAAGTGCAGTTATTCAAAGTAAAAGATATCCTAAAAAATATCAAAATTGGATAATATAAAAATAAAAAAATTTACTTAAAATTTATTTAGTTTTAAAGAAAACTTGAATTGAGTTGATTCTTTTAAAAAATGTTTGGTTCTTTGATTTTTGTATGTTTCGTTTAATAAAGTTAACATTAAATTTATGTAAGCTCTGTTAACTCCAATGAACAATATATCTGTAACGATTATTTGAAGACATTTTTAATTGGTAATAAGCTTTAAATCCCCCTTTTTCTTTGAACAATTCGTTTTAAATAAAACAATGCCCTATCATTAATTCACACCCAATTAACACCATATATGTTTATAGACATATATGCAGCCATTTCGCACATACCATTTACCACTTTATCTGCACATTGTGTCGACATCTGAAAAACTGTAACATTTCACCTGGTTATTCGCGTACTTTCCCAACGTTGTGCTTCTGCCTGCCTTGAATAAAATATGTTTACATATATTTCTAACAGTAAAGCAGAAACTATAACAATGGGCGTTGTCTAGATTCCCACGCCCAAAAAAAAAAAAACACATGATTATATATATATATATAAGTATATAAATATGTATTTGTATTTGCACAAGCTTCGGTACTTACACACAATTCCCGTAAATTCCAATTCAATTCAAGCCAACTGACTTGGTTCGTGTTTTCCCAACCCACAAAAAAATATAAATCCCAAAATAGAAGAAGAAAAGCTAGGCACACAAACAAAACAAAAAAAACAAGTAAGAACGTTGCAGTCGGGTGTAACCGACAGCAAAATACTCGTTCACGTTCGTAAAT
>SCDT01002331.1:0-13400 GCA_004143765.1 Drosophila melanica | reverse complement strand
CACCCACCCACACACACACACACACATACTCATTAGTTAGTAGCAAGGTTTTGATTTAATCTTGTACACTTACACGATTACAAATTGATGTGCATAATTCAAGCGGCTACAATTATCATCGCCTTTTAATTAAGTATGCCTCATGCAATGTCTATTTGAATGGTTTAATTGTTGCTGAACATGCATATCGTATCGTACTTTACAGAATGTACAAAAGTTAATGTTCGAAACGGGCAAAATATCGGTAAGTTGGCCAAAAGCCAGCCAAACAAGGTTACAATGTAGTTTTAAAATCAAAAAAAACAAAAAAATTAATCGATAGCTCACAGTTAGTCAAACATTAATCGAATCGAATGTCAAAGCAAGTGCTCGAAATAAAGTATACGCCTTGTAGTCACTTATAAAACAAACGCTTCGTTAGGCTAGAGTTCAGGCTCATCTTGTTAATGTTTACGTTATTTCACAACACTTTGATATGCACCGCACACAAGTGCAGTGTTGAGTAATGAAATACATATATATTAAGTTATATGAAAAAGTAGCTTGCTAAGGCCTTGAATTATTAAAACTCAATTTGTTGATTTAAGCTCGGCTGCAAACGAACTCAGTTTTTGAAATTTTGTTTTTTTTTTTATATATTGACAAGTGTAACAAACCGATTTGCAGCCATGGTTTATACACACACACACACCCACACATAATTCTAAGCAGATACTTTGGTGTACACAAGACAAATGTTTAAAGCGTTAAATGCACCCTTTTAACAAATCCCCCACAATATGCAAGCTTGCTACAAAATCCCAAATCGATATTCATGTTCATTAATTTAAACACACTTTAAAACATATTTATATGTTTATATAAATATACTCTCTACACATTACGTATACGCATCGTATGCCATTTTTATTGCTTTCCTGCTGGACTACTATATTTGCGAATGTTTAACTTTGTGTTTATGCTAAGCTTAACTCTTTGAATTCTGTAGTTGCACCGTGTTCAATTTATAGAAATCTCTGCCCTGACTAAATACTAATTGTATTGTTTCGCGTTTCACACACAAAATAAAGACCACATTCGGACGCACTACGATGACCACATCCCAGGAGCTGGATCGAGCGCAGGAAAGAGCTGACAAGGCCGCCGCCGAGCTGCGACGCACGCAGGCCGAGCTGAGAGTGACACAGGTAGAGTTATCAATCATTAATCACATGAACGCTACATACTATATATTCAACATATATAAATATATAAAATTATATCGTAACTATACATATGTATGTATCTATGCATACGACTATCTGTGTGCTCTATTAGCTAGTTGTCTACGTGTGAGCTATATTTCATATACTTTTCTCGGCAAAGTGCAAGCCAAATTTCATGTCTTTGTGTGCGTGTGCAACAACAAAAGGAACAAGTTGTTTCTTCTACTTTCACATCTAATATGCATTGGCTTCGATTCATGAATGCTCTGTTGCTCTATTCAAACTATATATACTCTGTACTCTCACTGCAACAAAAAAGTGTTTCCAAACTCTGTCTTAAAGCCACACATGCAGCTGCCTCATTGGTAACAGCACAACAGCAACAACAACTACTACACACACATACAAACAAACACGCACACCCACACAACCACACATTTGCACCGGCAAATCAAATAACATTTGAGTGTATATAAAAATACAACGAGTATATCCGAAATTCATATCATATATGATAATGATTTTTCGTAAAACATATAAAAAAAAATAGTTTAGAAAATATAAATTCAAGATTTGCCAAACTTGAATGAAGTTAAAAAACAATACGGTTTGATTATTATAAATATTAAATTTTCATTCGAAATTCGTTTAAATGCTAGATCAAACTTTAATAGTTTAATATCGCTAAAAGTTTTTAGTGCTTTTCAACCTTAACTCTTAGCTTTAACGTAAAAGTAAACTTGAAAAGAGTTTAAATTACATTTTTATAAATATTTTGTGTTTCTTTGACGCTGTTGAACAATGTATACTAAAACCCAAACTCTATTTAAATCGTTGTGCTTACATTCATTTTCTATAGGGCGAAACTGAAAAACGTTTTGTGAGTAAATGCTTATAAACAAACAAACAAAAAAAACAATACAACCAAAAGATACTCGTACAAGTTTTTAGTAACAAATATACAGCAACTAAAACATTTGATACCAAAAAACAAACATTTAAACACCCAGAAATGAGCAAAAACCAAGAAAAAAAGATAATTAGCTGCCACCTATATACATATATATGTCATGTGTTTTACTTACTGTACAATAATACTACTATTCGTAACTTGCATTGCCTAACATTATAAATAACCTACATAACATACTTAACATACCTAACACATGCTATATTTAAACATATCTTCATTGACCTTGTACAAATTGCTTTGAGTTCATGTTAAGCCATCTCTCATCGATTGGATTCTGAACATTTGTGTGTTGAGTGCGAGTCCTGCATGAGTTGTGTGTGTGTTGTCGAGAACCCAATTGAACCGAATGATCATCCAATATACCCTCACTTTCCATATGCTATTACTAGATTAGTCAGCATAACTTAGAGATTGAATTTAAAAAAAAATATATTTAAAAATAATTTAGTGCTAGTTCTATGAAAGAATTCAATTTATAGTAACTAATAATATTAACTATGCTAGGCGCAGAATTATTTTTAAAAGAAAACTAAACTAAAATAATTAGTTATACATTTTCTAACTTTCAGACACAGACAGCTAGATAATAATACTAATAATATAAACCTATTTAAATTTGATGTACTTTTTACATATATATTATGTATGTAATAAAAGAGTCTACTCTAAGCAAAAGAGCTCTTCTTAGCACTTTGCAAGCCTTTTATGAGCCAATTCACATTTCAAAGCCGCCTGCATAAAAGACAATCTGAAGTACAAAACGTAAGCAAGCGCGTTAGGTATTAGCCAAGAACTTCAGCGTAGGGGACTGTTGCCTTTCACACGCATACACACACATAAACACACACACGCAGGCAACTCAGGCAAGACGCGTGCCATTTTGCAACGTGACTTTGGCATTTGTTTCTAGGGAGAGCTGCTGGAAAGTTCCAAAACTTGCACTTAATTTCCCTAAGTTGTTAATTTCTTGTACACACACAACCACACACACACACTTTGCCTAAAAATCTTCATCTTATTTTTGCCTTAATGCTCATAGCTTATCCTCTTTACACACAGACACACACACACCCACACACACGTTTTGTCTTGTTCATTTTGTTTTGCACCCGAGCGCCACCTATCGCTGTCAGTTTGCTAAAGACAGCCTCATTGCCTGCTCTCTTGCTCTCTGTCTCTCTTTCTGTCTCTCTCTTTGTGCCCATTTGTCATATGTCATCCACTGTCAATTGTCAATTCGCTTTGTGCTCAGCCTCGCAGCATATAAAATCGCTCGCTCTAGAAGTTGTTATCGTAATCGTAATTGTTATCGTAATTATTATAAGTACTCGTACTCGTTGTTTACCTTTGTTTTGTGTCTGGCCATCAGTCAGTAAGTCAGTCAGTCAGTCAGTCAGCCTGTCAGTCAGTCAGTCATTCATTTAAGAACCATCCTCACGTGGTGCCTGTAAATAATATCCGTATCCACATCCAATTTACCCCCCCACCGATACATTAACTCGATAACGATAACCCAACCCAACGGTAAACGTGCAGTCGGACGCGGAGCGTGCACGCGAAGAGGCCGCCGCCTTGCAGGAGAAGCTGGAGAAGAGCCAGGGCGAAGTATACCGGCTGAAGGCGAAGCTGGAGAATGCACAGGGCGAGCAGGAGAGTCTGCGCCAGGAGCTGGAGAAGGCGCAGAGCGGTGTCTCGCGTATACACGCCGATCGCGATCGGGTAGGCAAACTGTTTAGCTAGTTGTACAACCCAACCATCCCCAATTCACACCTCCCCCCCAAACTCCACCAATCTGTGCACAGGCGTTCGCCGAGGTGGAGAAGATCAAGGAGGAAATGGAGCGCACACAGGCAACGCTGGGCAAGGCGCAGCTGCAGCACGAGAAGCTGCAGAACACGCTGGACAAGGCGCAGAACGAGGTCGATCATCTACAGGACAAACTAGACAAGGCCGGCACCGAGAACCGACGCCTGGTGCTCGAGAAGGAGAAACTCACCTACGACTACGACAATCTCCAATCGCAGCTGGACAAGGCGCTCGGACAGGCGGCGCGCATGCAGAAGGAGCGCGAAACTCTCACCTTGGACACGGATCGCATACGCGAAAAGCTTGAGAAGACGCAGGTATGCGATGCCCGCTCTTTCACGGTGCCCACAACAATCACACACGCACAAACATGCACACATCCACACACTCACACACACACACGCCGAGCCATGCAAATACGCGTAGACATTGTGAAACCTGTGCCTTATCGTTGTCTGTAAAAGTAATGTGTGTTGTGACTATCCCTAGTCCTAATACCAAACTAACATAAACCCCCCTATTTCCCACCTAACTGTACATAATAAGCCCTAGATTTAAGGGCATTTTTTGGAAATGATTCATCTTCATCAACATTTCTTTTATATTTTTATTTATCAATCAAGAAAATTTAATGTAAAATAGGAGTTAAATTACTTAAAAAAGTTTTCAATTTTATCTTGACAGTTCCTAAAACTCTAAAGGAAACTATAAAAGCCAATCTATTTTTCAAGATATTTCAACTAAATTATTATTTTTATTTAGCCTTTTCAAAGGCAAGCTGCTTTTAAAAAAAAACTCTGGCGCATTCTGCAAACTGCGATTTTATTTAATTCAATATTTTATTATTAATTTATTTAAATTTTGATATCAATGAGCCTTTACAGCAAAAATATACCCAGTAAATAACTAATCAAAGCTTCAATCAAATGTAATTTTTAGTTTATTCGTTCTCATATTAAAAACGTTCGATCATTTAATATACCAAATCCCATTTGCTGTGTATCATACAATATATATATATATATACAAATGCATAACCTATATGTACTCTGCCTACGCATATACGTATCTATCTTTCAACTATCTGCTATGTGTATGTCCAACAACACAATGAATACACCCACGAATACACTCACTAAAACAGATGCAGCTAGCGCGCATACAAAAGGAGAGGGATCAGTTCTCCGATGAGCTGGAAACGCTCAAGGAGCGCTCGGAATCCTCGCAGACGCTGCTCATGAAGGCCGCACGCGATCGGGAGGCGATGCAAACCGATCTGGAAGTGCTCAAGGAGCGCTATGAGAAATCGCATGCCATACAGCAGAAACTGCAGGTAATTTCAAGACCCAGACCCAGACATTCTTCTCAGAGAGGTACAAAACAATTGGCTTTTTTAAAAATACACACACACATATATCTATATATATATAAATACTTATACAAATTTGATTGACTTGTGTATAATGCATAACACTAATCGTAACTAATCGAAAACGCATGAGAACTGAAAGCTACCAGTGAAATTGGCTGTTTGTAAATTTGTAGCTTCCTTGAACACTGCTTGGCCCAGCTAAACCCCCGATCCTGTCCAAACTGCGAGTCCTGGTTAACCCTAAACATCTTCTACCATTGCAGATGGAGCGCGACGACGCTGTCACCGAGGTGGAAATACTCAAGGAGAAGCTCGACAAGGCTCTCTACGCCAGCCAGAAGCTCATCGATGAGAAGGACACCTCGAACAAGGAGTTCGAGAAGATGCTGGAGAAGTACGATCGGGCTCAGAACGAGATCTATCGCCTGCAGTCGCGCTGCGATACCGCCGAGGCGGATCGTGCCCGGCTCGAGGTGGAGGCGGAGCGTTCGGGCTTGGCCGCCTCGAAGGCGCGCGAGGATCTGCGCAAGCTGCAGGACGAGAGCACACGCCTGCAGGAGGCCTGCGATCGCGCCGCACTGCAGCTCAGCCGCGCCAAGGAGTGCGAGGATAATGCGCGCAGCGAACTGGAGCACAACAGAGATCGGTTCGACAAGATGCAAACGGACATTCGACGCGCCCAGGGCGAGAAGGAGCACTTCCAGTCGGAACTGGAGCGTGTCACCTACGAGCTGGAGCGCGCCCATGCGGCACAGACCAAGGCGGGCGCCAGCGTAGAGGCCGCCAAAGAGGAGGCAGCCCACTACGCCGTCGAGCTGGAGAAGCTGCGCGAGCGCTACGAGAAGAACCAGGTGGAGCTGCGCAAGCTGCAGGACACGGACACGTTCGGACGCGAGACGCGCCGCCTAAAGGAGGAGAACGAGCGGCTGCGCGAGAAGCTGGATAAGACGCTGATGGAGCTGGAGACGATACGCGGCAAGTCGCAATACGAGTCGGAATCGTTCGAGAAGTACAAGGACAAGTACGAGAAGATCGAGACGGAGATACAGAACATGGAGTCGAAGCTGCACGAGACCAGCCTGCAGCTGGAGCTGTCCAAGGGCGAGGTGGCCAAACTGCTGGCCAATCAGGACAAGCAGCGCAGCGAGCTGGAGCGTGCGCACATCGAGCGCGAGAAGGCGCGGGACAAGCACGAGAAACTGCTGAAGGAGGTCGATCGTTTGCGCCTGCAACAGTCCTCGGTGAGCCCCGGCGAGCCGGTGCGCTCGTCCGCCTCGATCTCGGCGGGCGAGCGACAGGAGATCGATCGGCTGCGAGACCGCCTAGAGAAGGCGCTGCAGTCGCGCGATGCTACCGAACTGGAGGCCGGTCGCTTGGCCAAGGAACTGGAGAAGGCACAAATGCATTTGGCCAAACAGCAGGAGAACACCGAGTCCACGCGCATCGAGTTCGAGCGCATGGGCGCCGAGCTGGGTCGCCTGCACGACCGGCTCGAGAAGTCCGAATCGGAGAAGGAATCGCTGCGGCAATCAAGTCGCAGCGGCGCCGCTGGCGGCGCCCATCCCCAGCTGGAGAAGCACGTCCAGAAACTGGAGAGCGATGTCAAGCAGCTGGCCATGGAGCGCGAACAGCTCGTATTGCAGCTGGAGAAGAGTCAGGAGATACTGATGAACTTCCAGAAGGAGCTGCAGAACGCCGAACAGGAATTGCAAAAGACACGCGAGGAGAACCGAAAACTGCGCAACGGCCAGCCGGTTGCACCCGCCGCGCCGGCCGAGATTCAGGCCATGCAGAAGGAGATCCAGGCGCTGCAGCAAAAGCTGCAGGAATCGGAGCGCGCTCTGGCGGCAGCAGGACCACAGCAACAGCAGGCGGCGGCCGCAGCGACAGCGGGCGCCAGTCGCGAGGAGATCGAACAGTGGCGCAAGGTCATCGAGCAGGAGAAGAGTCGCGCCGACATGGCCGACAAGGCTGCCCAGGAGATGCACAAGCGCATACAGGTGAGAAGTCGCGAGAGTCTAACCCGAAAGCGAAAATCAAAGAAAACTTTATTTTTTCTATTCACCAGCTGATGGACCAACACATCAAGGATCAGCATGCCCAGATGCAAAAGATGCAGCAGCAGATGTCGCAACAGGCGCAGCAAGCGGCGCAGCAGCAGCAAACTGCCGCTGCCAGCGGCGGCGTCGATGCCAAGGAGCTTGAGAAGGTCAAGGGTGAGCTGCAGGCAGCCTGCACGGAACGCGATCGATTCCAGCAGCAGCTGGAGCTTTTGGTGCAGGAGCTGGAGAAGAGTCAGGTGAGCACTAACCCAAACTCCCCTCCCCCCTATCTTCAACCGTCTAACATAACTGTTTCTGCCAGCTGTCCAACCAGGAGCAGGCCAAGCAGTTGCAGACGGCGCAGCAACAGGTGCAGCAGCTGCAGCAACAGATCCAAACACTGCAGCAGCAAATGCAGCAGCTGCAGCAGGCGGGCAGCGCGGGCGCTGCGGCAACCGACGTGCAGCGCCAGCAGCTGGAGCAGCAGCAGAAGCAGCTGGAGGAGGTGCGCAAGCAGATCGACAACCAGGCGAAGGCCACCGAGGGCGAGCGCAAGATCATCGACGAGCAGCGCAAGCAGATCGAGGCGAAGCGCAAAGACATCGAGGACAAGGAAAAGAAAATGGCCGAATTCGATGTGCAGCTGCGCAAGCGCAAAGAGCAAATGGATCAGCTGGAAAAGTCACTGCAAACGCAGGGCGGCGGCGCAGCGGCTGCCGGCGAGCTGAACAAAAAGCTCATGGACACGCAGCGCCAGCTCGAAGCGTAAGTTTATGTACAGATTAATGTAAGCATTGACTTACCATGTTTACATTAGCACTTTTACGAAAACACTTCACTTTCACAAGTTTAATTTAACACTGTAACACAACTTTTATTGCAAATTATTCGCGAAAATGGCGCAAGCTGCGCCATATTGTAACAGTGTGACCGCACTATACTACTGATAAAATGCTATTTCCAATAGCCACCTCTGTTATAGACATTAGCATACGCATATCGAGTATCGATAACTAAGCTTAACATAACATAACCTGCAATGCCAAGCTTAAACTGATATTCATGCTCATTTGTCTTCTACCCGCCTTGCAGCTGCGTCAAGGAACTGCAACACACAAAAGAGGAGCACAAGAAGGCAGCAACCGAAACGGAGCGCCTGCTGCAATTGGTACAAATGTCACAGGAGGAGCAAAACGCCAAAGAGAAGACCATTATGGATTTGCAACAGTGAGTATAAGCCGCTTAAGCCAATCAACCGAATCAAAAAGCTCATCCATCTTATATTCGCAGAGCCTTAAAGATAGCTCAAGCCAAAGTCAAACAAGCACAAACACAACAACAGCAGCAGCAGGACGTAAGTGCCGACTGTTAACTAACATTCTCTGTTCAAATGCTAAGCTTACTGTTAAATTTTTTTCAGGCTGGGCCCGCTGGCTTCTTGAAGAGCTTTTTCTAAGCAACAACAACGGCAACAACAACAAGAACAAGAGAATGCCACTGAATATGTGTACAAGTACACATCAAATAACAGCACTGTCTACTATTTTGTATACTACCGATTACCGATAACCGATACCGACTATGCAGTATTTCTTCTACTACTATGTACCACACTCACACTCACACGTACACACACACACACATTTGTAAATGACATATGTAAATGCAAGCAAATTATTTAATATTTATTGTATTGTAATTAGGTTGCCGCTATACTCAAATTATGGATGCATTTATGTAAATGTCAGTCAGATCGTAACGTGTAATTTGTAACTTTCTCTCTCTCAAGCTCGAACTTAAACTTAAACTTAACTTAATGCATAACTTTAACCGCTATCTCTTTCACTATCTCGATTTCTCCCTCACACAACACACACAGACACTTTCTCTCGCTGTCTTGTTAACTGTTGATCTCTGTCCGATCTTTTGTCAATTTTCGACCTTTGCGCTGAAAAGTAGACCACACAATTTTTTACCACCATCAAAATTCTACTTGAATTGAGTTTGAGTCTTGTGAGATATCATGCAATTGATCAATTTTATACAAATTATAAATTCTTTTACTGGAAGATTCAAATTGTCATTTTCACAGAAATCTCGGCTCAATTTGAGGTAGTTTCTCTCGGCACGTTTGATAAGCTAACCCATCCTTAGTTTTGCATACGGCGCGAATGTGATTCACAAAACCAACAAAAACAAAACAGAAAACTAAGGCAAATTAAAACAAATTAATAAATAATAATAATTATGAAATATACATAAATACTACATATAAATTGTTAGGCAACGTATCGTATAATTATATAAAAAAAAATACATATTTATATATAAACATATGTGTAGCTAACGATATGCTAGCCTCTGTTATAGTTAGTTAAAACTGAACAAATACAAACTCACAAAAATACAAATTACATCAAAAATAATAATAAATACATCAAACTGTACATAACGCATAGTACGATATGAATACGAAGAATACAAATGAAGAGTAGAGCAATAATTTATATAACCCATGATACGATTATATGATATGACGATATATATACATATATATAAAGCAGATATATACTATATATATAGCATATATGTATATTGAGTAAATAATATTGCGTAGCCTTTAGCCGTGTACCAAAGAATACAATGCAAGAAACTATACCAGAAATATGCCTATAATTCAAACTCAACTAAATAAGCAAAACAAATTAATTGGAAAATCGAAACTCTATTTTAATTAGTTAAATATACATGGCATCTAACATATTTAACCCCCAACAAAAAGCATCTAGATAAATTTATACTGGACAGAATGAACTGTGCTCCAGCCCTCCCCAAACACACACACACACACACTAACACACAGACACACTCACTTTACTCTCTTGCTGTGAATGAGCTTTGAGGTAACTCAATCGATAGAACACACGAAAGTAGAATGCCCCTAATGTCAAGCTGTCGAACATTGCTTTTATTTAGGAGACATTAGCTAAATGCAAATGGTGTTATTGTTATCGTACATATACATACATAATAGCATACACATATACATATATATATATAGTGTATACATATATTTACATATATAAATAACATATACATAACATATATATCGTCTAGCGAATTAATTGATTAGCTTTGTTTAAACAACAATTTCCAATTGTTTCACAAGTTACGTTTATCAAACAAACAAAAATAATAATTAACACTGCCAATGTTTCCAAATGTTGCAAATTGCAAATTAAATGTTCATTTTGATTTCGCGAAGAAAAACCAATAAAAATTATAATTAATTTAATTATGTTTCCATTGCTCCGAATTATTGAATATTTAATCAAACAGATATTAGCGGTACTCCCACCACTGATACTTACATGCTTTAAATTAAGCTTTCATAGTTGGAAAAGTATTCAATTAAGTTGTTATGCAAGGGGTATTAGCTTAAGCCATAGAGGAATACCCCTGATATTCGTTCCCATGCCGACACGACATTCAGAATAAGCAAACAATCATATCATACAACCGAATATCACAGAGAACCTGCAAAACATGATGACTATTTGTTATATATTCAATTCATACAGTTCCGATCAATTTCAAAAGTTATCGATAACAAAAAATACTTTTAAAAACTCAGTTCACTGGAAAGTGTTTATTATATTATCACTAAATAAACATACTTGATCGATAAATTGGTTTATATGATCGATAAATCGATAGCATATTTAAATGACCAATTGCATTTATTTGTTATTTATTTTCAAAACGAGCCAATTCCTTTACCCTTTCAGTTTGCGTTCCGTTCGATATCAAGATCGTTACCGTTAGGCGATCAGGCAAACCAAACGCATACATACCCTGTTATTCAAGCCTGTCATTTAAGTAAGATAACGAGTACAAGTATTCAAAATATATCAAAATACTCACGTTACGTTAACTACATAATTACATATTAAAATATAAATATATATCGTTAGATCGACAGCGGTATCGAATCAGCGTATTCGATAGGCGTTCGCTGTGTGTACATAACTAAGGGCCCCAAAAAGTTCCTAAACTAGGAACGACGGGTAAAACGCAGAAACACGAGTTGCAAGTCAAGTAAATTAAATATTAAGCATTGCCACAGGTTGGCAGCACCCCTCAACCCCCTTTCCCCCCACGCCACTGCGCTCCAAAATAGCGTCAGCTGGCAAAATGTGTACATAAAAATATAAAGTACATAGTTTCTAAGGCCGTTCCAAGGTTATTCGGTTAAGCATAACACGAAATGTATTATACATGACACACAAATTACTCTATATAGATAACTTATATATATATATATATATTATACAGATACTTATGCTATATTTATCATTCATACTTGCATATAAATACTCGATAAGTACACAGAAAACAGATTAATCAAGCAATTAAGGACAAATCAACAAATTGTTGGGACACATCACAATATACACAACGTTGACAATATTTGACAGACACTCACACTCACACACACACACACCTACACAATTACACACACATAGACACAACAACTACACAAATAAAACTAAACATTTACCAATAAGATCTGTTGGAAGCCAACATATCCCGGGTTAGCAAATTATATAGCCTAGCACCAAAAATTATATAGAACATGTAAATGAAAGACGACAAATGGCATCTATTCTCTATATATGCATATATATATATCTATATCTTTCTCATTTGATTTCATTCACTCTCGAGTTAAAAGAAGAAACAAAAATTTAACACTTGCCTTTAAATTATGAACAACTTATTATTAGCCTAGATAGTTTGAACTACAACAAAAAAAAAGAAAAAAAACTAACAAGAACTAACGGTACATTGTCTATATTATATATAATATATATGTAAACTTAACTTTACCAAAACAAAGCAACATAAAAAATAAAACAAATTAATAAATAAACACTTTAATCATATTATCCCCGCCGTCGTGTACCCAAATTACAAACTAAAACGTAAAACTCGTACAATTAAATAAAAATAAACATAATAATAATAATAATAATATTAATAATAATAATAAAACAAAACAGCTTCAAATTTTTCTATACCAAAAAAAAAAAACAAAAGCCTAGCAATTCTAATATGTAATTAGCAAATTGTAAACTCAATATTATAGGCACACACACAGACACACACACATACACACACACACTCACACACACACAGTAAACAATTGACTAAAGTAGTTTAACAGTAAGTTCCAATATGAATTTAAAGTAAGCCTAAACAGAGCTTTGGTTCGATTTTTTATCTGTTCGGTGTCGAGAGTTGGGCAAATATGGTAACCCTAAATATGGTAGCCCTAAATGCAACATGTGTACTTTCGTGTACATATGTAGACTACAAATACACACAAACATACGATAATTGAATAACAGACATTATCTGAACATATATACATATATATAACAGAAACCATAGCCGAGTACAGTGGGTCGAACATGTGCGATTTGCGATCGAAAATTTAACAGCAGCAGCAGCAAAAAAACTTGTTTAGAGAAAAGCAGCATAAAACAAACAGCAAGAACAAGAAAATAACTAGGAAACAAGTAAACAAAGAAAACAACAACAAAAAACAAACAATAAGTTGCAGTCGGGTGTAACCGACTGAGCCATGCTCGTTCATAATTCATTTGTATTGTAAACTCAAAGCAGTTTTTCACGTTAGGGAAAATATCAATTTTTGTAATTTTTGGAGGCGCTCTTTAAAAGGAGGTCTGCCTGCCAAATTTGTTGACTTTAGCTCTCAAACTACCACAAACAACACTATTTAATATATTTTCCCACTTTGTGAACGAGTATTAAACAAAAAAAAACAACAAAAAAAAACCAAAGCAAGAGGCAAATAAAATTCGTGTAAACATTTTTTTAACAAGTTTGGTGATCTACGATATTGATTATTGATAAATAAAAAATAAATAAATACTTATAAATACATAAAGAAAAAAAATATATATATATATTATATA
>SCDT01002330.1:0-11410 GCA_004143765.1 Drosophila melanica | reverse complement strand
TTAAGCTAAGTTCTGTCTGCTTCAAGTTGAATTCAATTTAGCCACAAATTTAACCCAAGACTTAGTTAAGCCGACAGAGGGAGAGAACGAGCGTCAAATTAAGAGAGCAACAACTTTACTCTGGCCTAACCGATTATTACTTTAAAATACTGGGAATTTCAGAACAGCTGTTTTGCTTTTATGACTCGAGTCCTTTTGCATTGCAGGAGGTCAGGCATGTTTTCAAGTGCTTTGTTAATGTTGTTAGTGTTTACAATGGGTACAAAAGGCACTCGAATTTTAATGGTCAGGCTTTTGTGCGTAAGTCCTGTTATCCTTATACGCTTGTCTCGGTAAATCTGAAATATATCCTTTTTGTAATTTAATTATGTTATTAGTTTTGTACATGGTAAAACATATAAAAATGTATAATAAAACTCTTCCGAAATGCATAAAAATATGAACTTAATATAGCCGAAATGACGTAATTTCAAATTAAATACTATTACAAATTTTGAAGAAGATTCATTGTGTCAGGTAGTGCCTGGGTATTTCGATGGATACACATGTGTGCATTGTCTGTTAAATTATATTTTCAACAACAAACATTTTCAGATATTTCATTCAACATTATTTTTAATATATTCATGCATAAGGTATTACAAAATGAGTGAAAAGGCCGACTAGTAGATACCGTACACCCTGTGATAGATATATCATTATAAGCATTTCAAGCCATTTGGATTCATACACACACTTATGGACAAAATAATAGGAGTGCACTTTTTGTTTGTGTTCATCAATATAAAAAGGCAATACGAACCTAATAACTTATTCTATTCATGTTATATTAAAAGATTCATTGGCCCGAAAAGCTTTCAAATAAAATAAATATTAAATATTTTATTTGACCACAATAATAGGTGTAATCATTTAATTTTGTTAATTACTTCCAAATTTTGCTTGGACCCGTTTGGTATAAATCTCTTGTCTCTCATTTAATATCCTGTGTATCCGCCATTATTTTGCAACACTTTAGCCATTCTTCTAGGCATACATTTTCCGATTGGAATATTGTACAAAGCTCTTTGGATATTTTCCCATAGTTGGGTTTTATTTGGGCAAACAGATTTTCCGACTTCTTTTTTAAGCTCTCTCCAGAGGTTCTCAAAGGGATTGAGGTCTGGGGATTGACTTAGCCACTCGAGAACATTCACCTTACAACCCTTTACAAATCGGGATGAGTGCTTCGGATCGTTATCCTGCTGAAATTTCCATAAAAGTGGCATGCTATCCTCGGAATATAGTAGCATTACCATATTCTTGATAACTTCAACTTCAAGTTTTTCTACACACACCTCTTTTATTGACCAGCAAAATTTAGTGTCTCAGCAAATACGCGCTATTTAGGACTTATTAAGTGCATTGAAATGTTTGTACAATATTGAGGGAAGCTATCCAAATCTGCAAACATCAAAATCTGCATTTGGTGTTCACAAACATAGCGCACTAAATTTGTTGGTTCAATGTCTTATAGCATCCAGATATGGTAAGAAAGCAAAAAGTTTAAATTGATTGATAGAGATAAATAGATTGTCAATATTAATGTAGTGGATGGAGCTATCGAAAAAAAATTATAAGATTGTTTTGCATATGATATACACGAATAGAATGAGCCCAAGATCACCATTCTACCTTTTGTAGTTTCCGCTTCATTCATACAGACAGAGACAGAGGGACAGACATACAGACATACAGACATACTGGCTAGTGATGCTAATCAGGAATATACAAACTTTATGTTACATGCATTCGCACAGAACCATTAAACCATTTGTAGACTTTTTATAAAATTGTAAAATTTTTTTTTAAAAAATTATTATGTAAAATTATAAAATTTTTTTTTTTAAATTATTATTATTTTGGTTAAGTAATTAAATAAAGTATCGTAAATTCTTCACTTTTATGTTACTTTTATATTCAAATTTATAAATGCAAGCTAAAGCGTTTAAAGCAGTGCTTGTCAAGCAGTGCAAAGCAGTACAGATGAGCATTAAAAGCTCTATCGCAGCTTTTTTTCAATGCTTACGCTATTCGCACACCAATTGGAAAGCTCAGCAGCTGCGCGCACCGCCAGCTTTTAGATACCAAACGCTTTTGGTATTTTGTATTTAGGCACAAAATGCAGTGCGCGATTTGACAACACCGAACGACCTCCAAACAACCTTTTGACGTTCCCGCTTGCCCACATTCGGCTGCCTTTTACTTAATTCGCTTTGGAATTCGAAAATAAAAGCGTCGTCAACTCAACTCCAGTGCAGCAGCAGCAGCAGAGCCAACCGGTAGCCAGCAGCGGAGAGCGGAGCAAAATATAAAGCGAAAGCAGACACCCACACAGTTCCATTTTCCAGATCGGTGAGTGTGCTTGTGTGTGCGAGTGTGTGATAAAAAAAAAAAATAAAAAAAATGTATATATATTTAGAAGAAATTAGAAACTCAGTTCGTAATACAGTTATATCAGTGCATTGATTATTCTCAACACAAGTTGGTTTCGTAATCGCTTTTTGCATTTTGTCCCAGCTGCAATAAAAAGTCACACAAGATTCTTGCTAAGTGTGCGCGTGTGTATGTGTGTGTGTGTGAGCTTTTTATGAGGCAACTGGAAATTTTCTAATTTTTAGGTTTAATACCCTCGCAGCGGGTATTTTAGTTTTTTCACAAAATGTATATATACGCCTATATATATACGCCTGGTATCAAGAGCCGAGTCGATATAGTTTCAGTCAGTTATAATCTCAGTTATAAAGCTATCTATATAGCCATGCTGCTAACATATCTAGATAATATTATCAATCCGTGGAAAATGAATCTTTGTATGACATACTTGTTCGTTATTTAAGATACCCTGGCCAAACTAACATGTTAACATAATATCGAAAATATCAAACCTCTATATATTGCTATATCAATATTGTAATATGTGCGTAAGGGTATTTACACTTCAGCAACTTTATTCAGGCCACTTTCCTCCCGCTTTTATGATTTCCTCTCCAACTTTGTTGTTTTTTTTTGGGTTCTGCTTATCGCAGAAAACGTCGTTGACCTATGCAGCTGAGCTGATAAGAATTCCGAGCGGGCACTCAGCTATCAGCTATCAACTATCAGTCGTTGATTACAACAACAAAAATAAAACCGGTTTCAGCGCTTTACCGAACACCCTTCCCCTTCCTTCTTAGCAACATTCGCTTGTTGGCAGCTTTACAACTGCAATTTTCTTTATAAATAGTTGGCTTTAGGCACATGTAAAAAATATAAGAATCTGTGTGTGTATATATATATATATATAGTATATGAACGTTCTCGTTAAATGATCTAAATGCATCTATTTATTTGGGTTCGTTTAGTTCTCAATTAAATGTCGTCATTGCTGCGCGTTTGTTGACTTCGAACCCTATAAAAAAAAAAAAACAATAAACCTTTTTTAACTTAAGATAACAATTGATTAAATGAGAGCGAAAGGGAGAGAAAATGAGATTGAGACAGAGAGAATGTATGCTGTCTTGCTCGGGTGTGGCTGCCACTGAAGCAATTTATCTTGAGACTTTTTCACATTTTGGGTTTTACATAATAAACTGAACGATGGCTACAGATAGATAGAGAGAGACAGAGAGAGTGAAAACGAGAGTAAGAGCGAGAGCGAGAGAGAGAGAGCGATGAAGAGCGAGTTATAGTAGAAAACAAAAACAAATTTACTACCCTTGAAATTGAAAACGTAAAAATCAAGTTTATGAATGAAATTCACTTTATGGGTTGTTTTAGAAAAGGATTTCGCCAGAAATTCTATGATGTTTGCTTTTGGTTTTATTTGCTAGAAAAGTTTTTTGAATTAATTTATATTTATTTAACGTATGATTTAAAGAAAATAAAAACTACAAACAGATCTCATTTTATGAGCTAAACAAACATCGTATTAATCAGCCATCTTAGTCAAACGATAAATATCGATTCGAAGTTTAATTTTATGCTAAATACAGCGGAATACATATTTAAATATAATAGTTTGAAATAAAACATAGTAACAGTAATGCGACTAGAATGAAATCGAACAAATGATTTGAGTAAAGTAAAAACAATGATAAAGATTTAACTTTTAATAAATATATGCTACAGATTATATTTTTATAAATTAAATTAGAAATTAATTTTTAATTAAAATTTAATCCTTAAATTCTATCCTTTGCTGCATAGAAGATTTTTGGATTGTTCCCGCAAATTCACAGTGCTTAGCGTCTTACAATATTATCCCCCTATCTCTCTCTCTACTTCACACTCTCTTACTCTTCTCTCTCTCTTTCTCTCACTCACTACCTAGCTCGCCCTTTTTTGACGTCAATTCCTTATTACGTCGTATGTTGTTCTTTTGACCTATTATCGATGCCGAAGGCCGGACTTGTTTTTCTTCTTAATAAATTTATTGAAATAACTTTTAATCGCCGCACGCTGGCTCAATAACATCCTGAACAGGTCTCGTTGGCCGATAACAGGCCAATTCGTTCGGCGACTTTGGAATCGCATATTGTCTATATAGACATCTCTATATAGAGGGGGGCTTGTTTTTTTCGTTTTCATTGTCTGAGCTGAAGGTTAAATTTTTAACTGCCTGACAACCGCAATAACATAGCAGTTTCCAGAATTTTAATAAAATTTCATTTCATGTGATTTTTGTTGTTTTATCAACTTGTTTTTTTTTAGCTACTAAATATTTGGGCACACATGTGTCTATTTTTATTTATGTACACACATACATATATATACATACGATGATAGCAGTGTTAATTTGTATTGTTTTTTGTGGTAAATTTTTGTTTTTGTCATGTGTCTCTTTTTTTTTGTGTGCTACTCTTTTTCTAGATATTTACTCGTGGCTACACTTTAGTCTTCGATCGATTGCCGGCTCGTTTAGGTGTGTGGTTAACAGAGTGAATCAGCTTTATATATATATTATATTTAAATAGTGTGCACTTCGATTACTTTCAAATTAACTGTCATACTTTGTTCACATGTAAACAAATGTTTAACTGCATTTTATTAGCTTATCAGTTGCGGCTGGCGCTCTAATCAGTTTGTGGTATATTAACCTTTAATATGTGCATGTGTTCACATGTGTATATATATTTCCCAGTGCGTGCTTTTCAATGTCAAACAAGTCAAAAGCGAAATGTTGCGTTGTTGTATCCACAACTTTGTCTCTATATCTCAGTTGCCCAGCATCTGCTACTTCCCTCTCACTCGCTCCTTCAACAGCTTGTTTAACCGTTTCGTTGGCAACACGTCACCAATTCGCCGCGGCAACATGCTGCCTGACCTTGTTCAATGTCATCGCTTGGAAGCAGCCGCAGCGAAAGTGAAAGTGAACGTCACAAGTTGCTGCCGATTACTCAGCACCCCACACCCCCTTCTCGACGACCACTTACACTTGCCCTGCGCTCGATTACATCAGCCGGGGTTGTAGTTAAATTCGCAGCCGCGACTCAGCTCAGTTGTTTCGAAAACATTGTCGAGGTTGGTTGCGCTGCAGAGTTCATAAAAATAATTCAACTGTTAGATTTGTGACTAATTCTGAATAACTCAAAGAGTGTGCTTCAATAGAATAATAATTGTTGTTAAATTACAAGAAATCGAATTAAATAATAAATTATTAAATGAGTGAAATAGATAAATACTACAAATTCTATGCATAGTTACCAAACTGTGTTTATCAAAACTGCTTGGCAACATTGTAGTGCAACATTTATGTATACTATATACGTTAAGCAGTGGCACTGCAGGAGCTGTAGCTTTGCAACATGTTAGCTCACGCTTAGCAACAATTTAAATTGTTCCTTGACTTTTATAAGTTGTACAAATTGAAAACTATTAAATCGTGTTATCTATATAAAATATATTCAAAATATGTACATATTTAATGATATATATATAGCTATTGGTGTTGTCTGTTAATCTGTAAAAAATATTTCGTCTATTTTTCTGCAACCTAACACAGAAAATTCACCAACATGTTAGTGCAAGCTTAGCAACAATTTATATATATATTAAATATATACTTTCATGCAGTTCTGTTGCCCATTTAAAAGCAGCTTGATAAATTAAAAGCTATATGAACATATATGCAGTAAGCTTATATAAATCTATTTACACTAATCATACCTTTTAATTCAATAAAATGTGTGGACATTTCTCTGCAACTTTTTCCCAGCAGAAGCTTGGCAGCATTGCTGTCACATACTCGGCCACATTTTGTGTATACTAGACACAGCGAAATGTTGCCGACTGAACTGCGCTCTCTTTGCTCTCTTTTAAATTGTTTAAAGAACTACTCTCTTCGGAAACAGCTGTGCACTGAGAGAGCTTTTACAAATTTGAGCTCCACTTGATTGATGGGTTTGTGTTCTACAAACATATTTCTCATTTTAGTAATATCATAAGCAAGCAGATCGACCTCAAAATTTTCGAAATAAATTTTTTTATATTTGTTCACAATTCGGTTTTGGTAAATTGTAAATTTAGTGATTGTACATTTCTAACTAACAAGAAGCCGCCAAATTTCACCCTCTCAAAATGCATTCGGTTTTATTGCGACTGCTGAAAGCCATATATAGCAACTATGCCAGCCATCGAAATGCTCACTCACAGTTCGATCCGTTGCAGAACTATACGCAAATCTCAAAGATGACCACCTACTTCAACTATCCCAGCGAGGAGCTGCAGAAGGAGCTGAAATCCATCGCCCAGGCGATCGTTGCGCCCGGCAAGGGTATCCTCGCCGCCGATGAGTCCGTTTCGACGATGGGCAAGCGCCTAAAGGATATTGGAGTGGAGAACACCGATGAGAACCGTCGCGCCTACCGCCAGCTTCTGTTCACCACTGACGATAAGATCGCCGAGAACATCTCTGGCGTTATTCTGTTCGATGAGACCGTCTACCAGAAGGCCGACGATGGCACCTCGTTCGTCCAGTTGCTGCGCAAGAAGGGCATCATTCCCGGCATCAAGGTCGACACTGGCGTCGTTCCCCTGATGGGCTCCGAGGACGAGACGACCACTCAGGGTCTGGATGATCTGGCCAAGCGTTGCGCCAAGTACAAGAAGGAGGGCTGCGACTTCGCCAAGTGGCGTTGCGTCCTCAAGATTGGCAAGAACACGCCTTCCTACCAGTCCATCCTCGAGAACGCCAATGTCCTGGCCCGCTACGCCTCCATCTGCCAGTCGGAGCGCATTGTGCCCATTGTGGAGCCCGAGGTGCTGCCCGATGGTGAGCACGATCTGGTCCGTGCCCAGAAGGTCACCGAGACCGTTCTCGCCGCCGTCTACAAGGCCCTCAACGATCACCACGTCTACCTGGAGGGTACTCTGCTGAAGCCCAACATGGTCACCGCCGGCCAGAGCGCCAAGAAGAACACCCCCGAGGAGATTGCTCTGGCTACCGTCACGGCCCTCAGCCGCACTGTGCCCTCTGCTGTTCCCGGTAAGAGAAGGAGCTCCTTTCGCTAAAATTTAATACTCGTTCTCGTAGTGAAAAGAGTATATTCGATTGTCAGTCTATCCGTTTGTCTGTCCATTTTAAAGCTTTATACATACAAAATTGATTTGTTTCTATACTTCGAACGAGTATTAAGCTATCGGTTACACCCGACTGCAACGTTCTTGCTTGTACTAACGGATATTTGTTGCTTTTGCAGGTGTCACCTTCCTGTCGGGCGGCCAGTCCGAGGAGGAGGCGTCCGTCAACTTGAGCGCCATCAACAACGTGCCCCTGAAGCGCCCATGGGCTCTGACCTTCTCCTACGGACGCGCCCTGCAGGCATCCGTGCTGCGCGCCTGGGGCGGCAAGAAGGAAAACGTCGGTGCTGGCCAAAACGAGCTTCTGAAGCGCGCCAAGGTGAGTTCTTACTCAAGATTTTTCGAATTTGGGCATAGCTTAAGTTGGGTTCGGTTTGGATTTAACTATTTGCCGGGCTGTTGAGTAGAAATGTAACCCACATTACCCATAAAATTATTATCGGTATTAACCATCATCCTAACCCACATGATATCCGACCGTCCAGGCTAATACATTGGCCACCCACGGCTGCTACGAAGCTGGCTCAGTCAAGGGTGCTGCCGGGGATGAAGGCCTTCACATTGAGAATCATGACTACTGAAGAACAGTTCAAGAAATTTAGCTCGACCAAGTCTGAAATGAATTGTGCAAGACTTAAGTCATGGCACGAATATCCCCACATCGTACGTTATTATCCTGCATTGCGTTTTAGCGATGTGTGCGAAATCGAAGGCTTTATATTTTTATAAATTATCAGTGACGTAAACAAATTGTACATTCGCCAGACGATACGAAATTAGTCTTAAATCAAAATTTCAAGTCTACACTTTAAGGTTTACTTTTGATTTATTTACCTATATATTACGAATCCCTTGACACTAAATCTAACAGCTTGCCTAAATGCCGCTACTCTATCTTCTATCTATTATATATTATCTATTAAGATATTTCCTTTCAAATGTATTCTAAAGAATATTTCTCATATTTATATTATGACAAAAAAAATTATGATATCCGGACATGTTAATTGTTCCTAACTAATTTAAACATATTTTATTATTTTGCTTGCTTTATTTTGACCGCATTCATTCTACCAAATTCCATCGTAAATCTACTAAAACTTAATCACATTTTTTCATAATTTTTCTTTTTATTTTATCAGTTATTGCATGCGATCAAAAATAATTGACAAAATTCGATTCAAATATTGTTCAACGACAATTTTATTCTTTAAGGCAATAAATATTGCCAGCTTGTTTTCCCTTTTTTGCCTGCCTTCTATAAATATTTCAAACTATGAATAAATTTATTTACAATTCAGTTTCTAATAATTGTTACCAATATAAATTAATTGATATTACCATTCATATTAAATTATTAAATGAAATTTGATTGAAATAATTTTTATAATCTCAGTTCATGCCTTTTTACATTATTTAACAAATTCATTATTACGCAATTTTCTTTTTTATAATTTTAATTCTTCATTTAATGCACGCTACAATTTGCTTTAACGCTTGATTTTAAACCGTTGCGCACGCAATTTTTTAATAATCCCAAACAAAATCCCGCTTTCCCTTCTCTGTTTATCCCCGACAATCTCAGGCTAATGGACTGGCTTGCCAAGGCAAATACGTGGCCGGCTCGATTCCTTCATTCGCGGGCAATGCCAGTTTGTTTGTTGCACAGCACAAATACTAAAAAATGTTCCAGCGAATGCAATTCCTAACAGCTGCTGTCCTAATCCAATTGCTGGCAGTAGCAAGCCCGAACACATTCCTTACAGCAAAACTGCAATGGACTTTTCAACCTTACCTTACATAGACGTACACCTAGAACTCTAATAATAAAACATATATTTTTAGAAAGAAATGATTTTTTTTTCGACATGAACTTATTATTTAAAATTTATTATTTCTCAATGGAAATATAAAACGAATAAATTATGTTGAAAAATATATTTTAAAGAATTTTGTTTTCGTTTTTTTTTTCCTCAACTTTTAATCAAGAGACATAATTTAAAATAAATATTTATGCTTAAGTTAGCAACATTTTCAAATTTTTTGATATATACTCAGATTTTCTTTTTACTTTGTGTAGTTTAAGTTATCCTCTTGTTTACTTTATTTAAATGACAATTTTCCAGCATACTTTTGTTAGATTTTTCTTTCAGTATTTATTATTTAACAATGCATTTTAAACTGTTAAACATTAATTTTAGCTTCCCAAACTATGCTATGTTACTTTTATTTAAACTATGTATGTACATTAGTTTTTTAAGGCTTTTACTTTGACTGTCAGCGCTTGCCAAACTGTACGTTTAACCATGACTTACACAACCTGCAATTATTTCAACCAGCAGCATGCCTTGCAAGAATTAATTGGCTGAGTAAGCTGCCCACACACAGATACACCCGCACACACACCGGCAGCGAAATAACTGGAATTACGTATCGGGTCAGCTCGAAAAAGAAAACCTTTTCGTCCCTTTGTGCTTGGCATAGCTTCGGCGCAATTAACCGTAAACGAATAAACTTTTGGCTCAAAAGACTTGTAAATTAAATTTACAAAAAAGTTTGCAACGTGTAGGGGGCGGGACGATGTCGTAAAAACTTTGAAAAATTGCCGCAGGTAAAGTTATGGGCAAACGGGTCTTACTTCAAGTTCACAGTTCAGTGATGCTAAAAATCGCAGCAAAACGTTGAGGGAAAACACCCGAAATTCTGTTAAGTTGCGCATTTTCTGGTGGGCGTTAAGTTTTTAATATAAACTTGTGGGGTATCACAATAAATCGCAAATTAATTAACCTTCTCCATCCCCTCTGTCTTCTCCTCAGGCTAACGGCGATGCCTCTTTGGGCAAATACGTTGCTGGCAGCGCTGGCCCCGGATCCGGCTCTCTGTTCGTTGCCAACCACGCCTACTAAGGCGGGCAGCAACAGCGCCAATCAGCAGATAACAAAAAAAAAAAAAGTTTTAAAAAAATCTAAAAGCAAATTGCTGGAAAATTCACCGTTTCGGCAATTTTCATTATTTATTTTCTAAGTTACAAGCAAGCATAAAGCTAAAAAGCAAGCAACTAAAAAATTAAAAAAAAAAAAGAAAACAGAATGTTAAAACAATGAAAAATTATGTTTATTGAGACGCAAATTTATTCTTAGTTATAAGCTAAAAACAATGTTGAAGTTATGTAAATTATGCATATATTATTATTATAATATTTCAATGTTCGAAATCCTCTTGCAACAAGCATGTCGTAAATCGTAATCGCAAGAATATCTACAGTCTAAAAAAAACAAAAACAAAAACAAACAACATCAAAGATTTTTAACATTGAAATCGCATGAGTTTCTTATGTTTCTATCTATTCATTAATTTTTTGCAATGTTTGTATACAAAAAGCTATGAGAAAATGTTTTTTCATAATTTAATATTATTACACTTTATATTTATGATTATGATTGTAATTATAAGTGAACAAAATGACGCAAATAAACAAACACAATTTAAATAAAAAACGAAAACTAACAAACCCAAAAAACAAACACAACAACAAAGCAACAAATCAATGACATATAATTGTTTTTATCAGCTCAAACATGCTGGTATACATATACATACATACATAAAAAGAAGAAGAAGAAAACATTGTTATTGCTAAAAAGCAGAAATTATTAACAAAAAAACGAAAAACCAAATATTTATAAATGATAATAAGTTCTTAGCATGGTGACTTCACAACTGTAGTTGACACGTTGCAAACCTGTGCATAAGGGGCACTCAAATTTGCAGCTTATTATTGTTGTAGATGTTATATACATATATATTTATA
>SCDT01002329.1:0-27200 GCA_004143765.1 Drosophila melanica | reverse complement strand
AAAAAAAAATATATATATATATATAAAAAAAAAAACTTTATCCTAAGCGACATTGCAACCAGCGAGTGGCAGGAGGAGATGGATTGTGGGTAAGTGGGGTGGCAAGGCATTGTCATGACATTGCTTGCCCCACTGCTAAAGCACGTTGCGGCGCCGCTTACTGTCTCTTTCTGTTTGTCTCTCTGCCTTTCTCGCTCTCTCGCTCTTTCTGTTGTTTCGAGGAGGCTAAACTTTTTGAATCAATTTAAGTTCTGACATTTTAATGATAAATTTGTAACAGAGGCAAAAAACAGGGCCAAGAATGCGCAGAATTTGTTGTTAGCCTGTCTAACAACTTTCGGTTACCAGTTGCCTGATGCTGTTTATACTTCATTCTTCTTCTACTTCTTTTATTATGGCCGCTTCTGTATTGCGGCTGAGTTAGAAAAATGATTTTTTGTAAATTATTGCAACTGTCCTGAAGTGGTTTCTGATGCCAGCTGTTGGAAAACTTTCACTCACATAAGTGAAATGAATGGCAAAAATGATGAACTCAATGCTGCTAAAAAGTGCTCATAGATCAAATTTGGTTTAAGTAATAAATAATAATGAGTATTCTGCATAAAAGTGAACTTAAATTCAAGAAATTCGGCTGGAAGTACATTTTCAACTTGTAAGTTTTTGCCATGTTGTTTTATGCTGCTTTCCTTCCTGTTGTGCACGTGTTGGTAAATGTTTGCGCAGACCAAATGGGCATATATTGTTGCTCATCTAAACCCCATTATTGACTCATTTGGTTGGGCCATAAAGCGCCGGAAAGTATGTTGTCATTATTTGGCTGACAGCCGCAGCCATTTGCAATTAAAGTAAGCCACATATGCAGTTAATGGCTTAGTCAACATTCACACACACAGACACACATATATATATATATATATATCCCTAGATGCACACGCTCAGTTATAGATACACACCCCAAATTACAAATTTTGTATATATCGACAAACGTTTGCGGCTTCACTTTATTTGCAGTTTTATCAGCATTTTGTTTGCTTTACATTTGTGTTGGCAACAAAATGAATTGACAACTGCCAACAGCTTTATCGATAGCTTAGACTTCTCTGTGTGGCCGCTAGGGGGCGTTGCGTAAGACTTGTGCCATCAAATGTGAAACGTACGCGACAACAACTAGTTTCCAAAGAGAAATTCCAATTGCAAATTATTCAAAAATTCTGGTGACTATTGAACGCTCTTACTTTTAGCATGATTATGTTGATAATGGTTGAAGATAATATTTGATCATTATCGAAATCACCTTTCTCTGCGATTTTCATGCATTTAACTTAATATATCGTTCGATTACAAAGTTTACTTTTTGCATAAAATTAATTAAACTACAATGTATTTGTTTACTATTTAGTAGAAAATAATTATTTATTTAATATGTTTCCACTTTTGCAGATAAGACGACCCAGTCAATGCCTGATAGTGCAGCTACTGAAAGTGGGTCTCTCATATGACTGATAATGGCAGTCAACGCTGCTTGTTTAAACAACAACAACAACAACAACAGCAACAACAGCAGCAGAAGCAGCTACAAGAAGAAGAACAACAAAAGCAACACTTGCAGCCACAATGGCCAAACAAAATGAATATTTAAAAATTTGGAAACATATCAAATGGCGAATTGAAAAGTAAAATTAAAGCAAAAAGTGAAAACTGAAAACTGAAAACCGAAGAGAATTTAAAGCAAAAAACACACTCACAAACTAAATTTAAACGCAGGCTACTTAAAAGTTGTTGAAAGTAAAAACAAGTGCCATAGCAATAGATATAGATCGAGACGCGAGTGTTGAAATCGACATTATATAGATATAGTTATAGAACCTATTCATGCTTACGAATATTACATATCCCAGAAGTAACGCTGCCAATTACCGAGCAATCTATACATGCATATATAAGTATATATATATATAGAAAACTTGTAGTCAACACCACCGAGCGGAAGTCCAACAACAATATGACAATATCAGCAGCAGCAGCAAGAACAACAACAACAGCAACAGCAGCAACAGGAAAAAGAACAGCAACAAATACAACAATACACAACATTGGAAATCGCTTGCCTGGCAAATCGCTGAAATATGAAAAACTCATTAAACAGCCGCAAATGCAGTCGAGCGTGACCGGCACCCAAACGGATGCGGATGGGGATGCGTTCATCGATTGCGGCCATCACAATAAGCATTTCGGCAATGGCCATGCGACGACGCCCCCTGACCTGCATTCCGGGCACATCACAGATCACACCATGCTATTGCCGCCCGACGACACGGCCAACGGATTTTTGGCCATTGTCACGTACAAGTCCAAACCCAACGGCGGCAGCTGCGACTTCAACTCTACCTCATCAACGGCCATTGGCAGTGTGAACGGCGGCGGCGGTGGCGGCGGCGGTGCTCCCGGCTCCTCTATTGCAAGTTCGCTTTGCCATTGTTGTAATTTAATTGCACGTCGCTGCATCGGCATCAATGTGCGACGCTGCGTCCTCGCGCTGCTTGCCATCACCGTGGTTAGCATTTGCTACTACAAGCATTACGTGGACACCGACGTGTTCGACGGGTGAGTAGCCAGCCAGGCGATACCTAAAACCCAGTTATGATGTGCTATACCTCTGCCACACCCCGCTACAAATTAAAACCACTTTTATTGTGTTCAAGTGCCGACGGATACGGATGCGGATGTGGATGCGGATGTGGATGTGGATATGGAATGCGCTTCCATGTTCACATTCCTAGCTCCGCTAGGCTTCGTGTCGGGTGTGTCCAGTGTTTGTTGTGTGCGTGTTTGATTGGATTTTGTTTTTATTTTTATTTTTTTTGAAGAGACGCCCGAGAATTCTTTTCAATATGCTGCACATTTGATTAACAGGTGCATGCTGCAGGAGTGTATTTTAAACTGTTTCTTTTTTTTTTTACTTTTATTTTCTTCCTGTTTGCGTTTATTCCATTTTGTTCACAACGCATTGCCGCATTGTGTGGCGCGCGAAAGTTGCAGTTGCATAACGAAACAAATAAATTGTGCAAAAATATTCATGAAACTGCTGTGAGCAGAAGAAAAACAAATACTGAAAAAAAAAGCGCTTTTAACGTCTTAAGACTACTTTAAAAAATATATCCCCTCAATGTAATTCCAAATATTATTTTTTGTTTGCAAAATTCGTAGAAACTTTGATATCAAAACAAAAGCAAGCAGCTTTGTGCAAAAGATTAACTTACAGCAGTTTTCAGAGACTTTACTTGCGTAATTCATATATCACATTAACTTTTGTACTAAAGAAAAGCATTTGTTTGCAATGTTTTCGAGTCACCTACAATGATTTTGAACTTGTCAGAGCTGCAGTACTCTATGTGCTTCTAAGCAATGATCTTTTTAATAATAATAAGAAAAACTTCATTTAAATTTAACACTTAATTATTGATTGTATTCTTTAAAATTAAAATCTTTAAGCTTATTTTATACAGGGAAAGAGCCCTTCGAAACGTCCCTTTCTGTGGCACCAATATTAAATATAGCAAAGATATCCAATAATTTAATCCTTGTGTTGTACAATGTAAATTTGCTTGTCTTTCTCTATTTTTATGCAGCCCATCAACAAGATCCCTTTCCAGTGGCCTCAAAGAAGGATATTGGAAATATTAGGCAACTCTAAAAATAAAATAATTGCTTTATAATTTACCCTTATTGATTTTTGTGTACTTAAATCCATTTTTAGTTGGGTCATTTCACTTGAACTTAAGCAGATAAGCTAGTGTAAGCTGCGCCCTTCTCCGCGCTTCTCATACCTCAAACCTGGTCAGCTTCACATGTGTTTCACAGGCTTATACAACAACTACTTCTTAGGATTGAATTCCACTTGCGTGTATTATTCAGTGCTGTTAAAACTTTTAACTAGTTAGTTTTCCTTTTGTTTCTCAGGAAAATCATCAACGATTTTTATGTGAGTTGTTTTCAAAGTTTCGCCTCGAATGCCTCCCCGCAGACTTCACATGGGGAAGTTTACACCTTTTGTTAACTGAGTACTCGAGAACTTACTAAAAGCTTGTGCTTTTTTCGGGCACGTACTTACATGGGGATCGGATAAAAATACTCGTATTGCTCATAATTTATAATTGCGCACATAACTAAAGGAAAAGAATGTTAAAAGGTTTTTCTTGTTTAATTTGTTTTTTTTTTCTTTTTTTGGTTTTTTCGTTTTGCAATATTTTTCGTTTTATTTGTGGCTTTGCGGTTATTTTGTATTTTAATTTGTGAAATGTGGCGCCCACTGGGCGTGGGCGTGGGCGTGGCAGTTGGCCTTATACGTCCGTTAGCTACTTTCTCGCGCAATTATGGGTAACAAACACTTAAAAGAGAAAGACGCCGATCCCCCCCGTCAGCCCTCGGGTAGCTGAAAAGTGCAACACGCCTGCAGTTGCACAAACAACGGACAAAGTTTTGATTACTTTCATCAGCAACTGAGGCAACAGGAGTAGGAGTAGCACTTGCAACAGCAGGTGCGGTCGAGTCCTTGACTTGGTTTCGAGTAAAATTTTTGCATGCCAACTCTTCGTCTTTGATCCAAAAACTTATTTATTTGCCCAAAGCAAAAGCAAGTTGATTATTAAATATTTACTTGGCTAGTGCACTTTAAATTTAATTTACGAGCTTAACTGTGGAAAAGTTCATTAGTTATTCAAGTGGACGCCATCCATCAACTGGGCCAAATCAGCAGGACGAACCAACCATAGAGTTGAACAAAGGATTTGGCAACTTAAGAGGCTCAAGCCAAATTACTTGTGAGCCAAATCTGGTAAATTTTAATGAATTCAAATGCTTTTGACTCTCGGCCGTGTGCGTGTGCGTGTGTGTGTGTGTCCTGTATGTCCTGTTCATGTTCATGTCCATGTCCATACGTCCTTTACGTGCAAAAAGCGGAAACATGCGACGTGCCAGCCGCTGCATATGACAACGCCGCCCCCCTTTCCGCCCGCTGGCCCGCCGTCCTCTGTTGTGGTTGGCCCCCGGCGACAGGCAGCCGGCAGTAACTGATGTGCGTGTTTGTTTATGCTGTCTGTCATTATTTGCACACATACACACACACGCACACACACACACGCACATTTGCATATGCAGCAACTACTTTGTTCTTGTTGCTGCCGCAGCTGTCGTTGTAGGTGCAAAACGCATTTTGCCAAAATGCAAACCTACGTGATTTGCATGCAGTCATAACACTCACACACTCACACACACACAGACACACAGTCGTCTGACAGGCTGCAATAATTGATTTGTAATGCTAAACATGCAAAATACACCACAAAAATGTCAAAAACGTTATGTCAACTACGGCTTATCCCCTTTCGAACGGGAAAAACGTTAGAATATCAAGAATATTCGATGGAATATTTAAATATATATATATATATATCTAAAATGTGTCTGCAAAATTTAACCTAAAGGGAGAACTGAAAATACTAAAAGAGAGACAAAGNTAAATATATATATATATATATCTAAAATGTGTCTGCAAAATTTAACCTAAAGGGAGAACTGAAAATACTAAAAGAGAGACAAAAAAAAAATAAAGATTTATCTAAGCGCTATCCAAATAGCAAATCCAAATGTTTATTCTTTTTATTATTCTTTAAGCTTTTATGAAGAATTTCTATAAAATTGTTTGTTATTTTGTCGTCATTTTTTTGTCGCCTGTATATCGCGAGCGTTTATATATATAAGGTTGGATGCGTTATTTGCTTTGCGTGTTAAGTGCGATAAATGCAATTTGATGTTTGAGCTTAGCTGCGTGCAAATTAAGGCCTAAAGAACGGGTGGTTGGGCGGGTGTGGTGTGGTGCGGTGTGGTGCTTGGAGGGCGTGTCATAGCCTAAAACATTAACTAACTGAAACACTAAATGCGCGTCTACCACTCTCGATAATAAACACATAAATTACTCTGCCAGTTCTGTGAACTGTGCAAATATTTAACTGGCGTGTGTGTCAGTTTGTGTTGTGTGCAACACGGCGTATGCGTTATACAATTCACGTTGCCTGCATCAATTGACTAAACATTTAAATTGAAAATGCGATTATAAATGACAATTGCCACAGGGCTCAACAACTCTGTTGTGCTTGTGTGTGTGTGTGTGTGTTTTCGAGTGCTGATTACATATGCCAGGTGCAGGAGCTGTGCAACAACAATAACAGCAACATTAACAACAACAAAAACAACTGCAGTCATTAGCATTCGCTTGCTGATAACTTTCATTAAACCAGAGCCAAAGTGCTGGTTCAGTGGTTCAGCCTCGTGTCAACTGTCAGCGAAATGCAATAAATAATTACATTTATTTACTTTAAATGCAATTACAAACAAACAAACAAACAAACAAACGGACAGACCAGAGTCCTGTTGCTTGTCCGGGCATGCCTTTTGCATATTCTGACGCATCCTGCCGGCCATTTCGCTCGGCATGCGTTCACAGTTCATTTGGCCAACTGTGCGCTGCCAACTTTTACAGCCAACGGCCTCTGCTGGCATTTTCCCACTCATTTCCGTTGCAATCCAATTGAACTTGGCTTGCTTGATTTATTTAATTAACTTTTTTTCTCACTTTTTTCGGTGAATGCCAATAAAATTGGCAGTGTCTGCACCGCAAATGCTTGTTTTTATTCTATTTTTGAGTATTGACTCTTTTGGCGCTTTTTCAAGTTCTTCAGCTGCGCCTTTCTTTGCGATTCCCATTGTGCTATAAAGTGGCTGCCATTTCCTTTTATCGCACAAAAGGAGATACGGCCGCAAGCAGAAGCGAATCGCATATTGAACTTAAATTTCTGTGAATAATGAGGAAAATTAAAGTGTCCTGCAGATATATTGATTTCTTCCCTCTTGTCGGCACAGCAACGGAAAATTAACATGTTCGAAACATTACTTTCGTTGACAAAAAACATATATTAAATAACAGATTGGTAGGTTTTCCTTGACCTTTAAATTTCTTTCATTTAAGATTTATTATTTTGCGTTATTCGATCTAGACCGCCGCTGCATGCGGAGCTCTTATTGAAACGCCGCCTTTCTTTGCGCTTCTCAATTTATACAAATGGTCGCTTTGTCTTTGCATTCGTTTCCGTTTTTTGCATTTGCTGCGCTGCCTTTTGCTTTTTGTATATTTTAAACATTTCTTTCTCTTTTTTATTTTTGTCAGTTCAGAGGGCGTATTCTGTGAAAGCTATGGCGCACATATCCTTGCGCTGGTCTCCCCCTTTTTATTATGCTACGTTATCCCAGCTGCATTACGTATGCGCTCCGTTGGCCGCGTCGCACTTTGCGGCTGCTGCATTTGCTACTTTGCAAATTTATTACAAATTTTTACATACGATTTATTGTTTGAGCGTGCCGCCTTTACCCAAAGGGGGGGCGGTTTTCTATTATGCTCGAGGCGTGGCCTTAAAGCTGGCCACATAAAACGTTACTGAAACGTTGTGAGTCCCTGTGTGGTAAACTTTATAGGTGTTTCTGTGTGTGTGTGTGTGCTCACGGATTTCAATAAAAGCTGCCCGTACGTACGGTTTCTTCAACTTGACTAATAAGCTTTGGCCACGCTGATTGCTGCCGCGTGTTGTTGCTTTTGTAAATGTTGCACCGATGACAGTGCAACATTTGCGTGCTGTTGCTCTGCCAAGTTAGCTGCACGCCCGCATAAATAACACGTCGCAAATGCATAAACTGACTTTTTGTTGCCTAATTTATGCAGCACAAAAGACGAAACTTGCGCCACGCCCAACAACTCTTTCCCACTGGCAGCCGAACGTGGCACACGGCCGAACATAGAAACGGAAACGGAAATGTTGTGCTGTGCTGTGCACAAATAAATCAGCGAGCAGCGTCTGAAAACAGGCCAGGTTGAGCTGACTTGCTTGGCTGCTTTTTCGGCTGCCTGTCTGCTTGGCTCGCCTGCTGGCACGCCACGCAAATGTTGCACGAAATGCAAACAAGGCTGTGTGCAACAAGAATTTCTTCATCATCATCATCATCGTGCCGCACGGCACACGAAAGAGCCCACAGCCAAAAAGGCGCTTAACAAGCGAACGCTGTTAGACTTTTTTTTAATGTCAGGTAGCATGTAGAATGCCCTGTAAAATTGTTTAGTTGTGCAATTTTCAAACGCAGCAAACGAAGCGGCTACTCAAATAGAATATGGCAACAAAAACAAAATATATATATTTTATTTAGCTTACATAGCCAAAAGAGAATTAACAAGTTTACTTTTATGCATATTTATTTATTTATGTTCTTCCAGAGTTTATTTAAACACAATAGCTGCATGTCCAATTTGTTTTACGATATCTAACATCTGCCGTAGTTGTGCTCGGCCAAAGCAGTTGCCAAATTCTGTGATTTATGGCCTCTAAAACGTTGCTCGTTTTGCTTGGGCCGGCTCAATTGAGCATGCTACGATTACAGGGTATTTGCAAAAGAAAAGTTTTTGTCTAATATTTTCGGGCGGGCGCCCCTATTTATACATATATTTGTACTCTACACGTGTATTTGCGGGTGTGCTGCTTAGTGTGTGTGTGTGTGTGTGTGTGTGTATTTGCTATCTAAATATTTTGTTTTGGCAGCGCTAAAGTTTTGCAGGCTTGCTGGTTGAGGTCCTGCAATGGGGCCATGTTGTTTGTTGCCAGGTTCGTTTTGTCCTTCCACTTTGCCGCATGCTAAAAGTATTTACATTTTTCATTGCTTGAACTAGACGGCAGGAAGGCCTGCGCCGGCCAAAAAGGATGCTTGGCCAAAAGCCTTTGCATTCCATTTCGGGCCTTGCCTAATAGGTTTTTTGTTAATTTTTGGGAATTTTACTTCAAATGGGCTCAAAGGGCCCTAACACATGCGGCCGCTTTTGCTAAGCGTTGCCTGTTTAGTTGTTGTTGTTGTTGCTGTTGTTGTTATTTTACTGTCTGCACCGAGCGAATTGTCTAGAGCCAAGCTGCAGGATATTTGAAAATTGCATAAGACCCATATAATAAAATGCTTTGCCGTTGCCAAATGGATTAAAAACGAGCAACAGAAAAGTTGCACAGGTCAAAGGTAAAGGCCAGAGTTGGATATATAGATAGTTGTTGGCTAGTACCGAGTAGTAGCTGTTCAAAACTTTTCCCTGAAAACTTTAGCAGAATGAGAAAAGTTTGAACTAACAACGTCTAAAGCAACGCTCCGCACTCCTCTTTCCCCCCTTTTGAACAGCTCGGTTGCAGCTTGTTGTCGGCTTGTTAATGAGTCGCATTGGCGCCTTAAAGCCCCCCACAACGCAAAGCGAAAACAATGCAAATGAAGAAATGTGTGCAATACAATAACAACAACAACAACAACAACAACAAGAGCAACTACTGTTACAACAATAACAATGTTTGCTTATTGTATTGGCAGCAGCTGCTTTTGTTTCATTGTCTTTGGCAGTCGTTGTTTGCATATTGCGCATACGCAACGTTGTCGCGTCTTTCAATTTGGCTGGCTGCCTGCCTTGTCTCACATATTATTTGTACATCCAATTTCTACCGCTGCTGTTGCATGTCTTGCTTTGGCTTATAAGAGTTCTGAGTTTTTCTTAAAAAAGGAAAAAGATTATTCTTAGTTTTAACCAGAATATGATAAGTTAACCTTAAATTCGTTAAAATGTATAGCATACTTATCAGCATTAGCTAATACGTATTTGTCTTTTTCTCTCTCTCTCTCTCTCTTTTGAATAGCCTCATCCAACGCGATACTCATCCAGCGCCCATCATCAATTGCCGCATGATGAACTCGGCGGGTAAACACGCCCGTGATGCTTCACCAGCGCCAGATCATCGTTCGGAGGCCCGTTTACGCATCGATCCCAAGGTGCTGGTGTTCGTGGAGACAACGTACTCGGGCCTGGGCCGGGACATTGCCGAGCTGCTGGTGTACAATCGGATCAAGTAAGTGCCATCAAAGAGGAACCATAGACAATTAGCTCCGACAAATTTGCATAATTGCAAAAGGCAACGATGCAATTATTACGCCCAAAGTAACTGCTAACGGAAGTGGCAGCGTAACCGACACCAGAAATGAATTGCGAATGCAGCCGAGTGTTGAGTGCCAAGTGGCACAAGCGCCAGCCGGGGCAGGATGCCAGCCAGCAATAGACCAAGCTGCCATCTATCTCAGCATTCAACTCCCTCTCTCTCTCTCTCTCTCTCTCTCGCCTTCTCTGGCTATTGTCAATGTTGACCCAATTTGGGCAGCTGGCCATAAAAAGGCAGGTTATGAAATTAATGCCGCTCTCTGGTCGCCGCTGGCAACTGAAGGAGCAAGCACAGCATTCGAGTTTAATTGGCAACTTATGCTTTTGTGGTCGAGTGGCCAACGTCGCCGCCGGCTCTATGGCAGACCGGAAGCCGCAAGCGTCATGTCTCCTATTTCTACATTACATCTTACCTGAACCGTGGCTCCGTCAGAATTTCTGCTCTACAGTTCTCAACTGATGTGCTATACTCTACCCATGAAAAGGCTGAAATTGGTGCCCATTTAAAGTTCAGTTTTCAATTTCGAATACCTTGGCATAAAGAGCATTAAATATTTGTGTTTGCTTTTATGTTTTTGCTGCATTTAGGCCAGCTTTGAGCTGGGTTTTTAATAAGCTGTGGCCAAGTTCCTATTATATGCGATTACTTGTGTTTGGCACTGGCTGAATAAAGCGTGGCGTAACTGTTTATAATCCCATTGTCCAGAGCATGTAAGCTTCGCTTTGCGCCATTATTCCAATTACTGCATCCCAGCTGCTTCGCTCGTCTCGCTCCCTACCCTGCCCCCCTTGTCTAGTTACTCACATACTTGCGCGCTGTGTCAGCCTATTTTTGCCTGACAGGCACAAAAAGCAATTCTTTTGGCCAAGCATGCTTTGTGTATCCTGCTGGCCGCACTGACCGCAGGATGCAGTCTCCTGCAAAACCGCAATTATAAAACCAGCTGGGTAGCTGTCGAGGGTGTAGGGTGGGGTCATCACGTTGCCATAGCAACTTTTCGATAACATTTTTATTTTATTTTGCATTCTCTTTTTCTTTCCCTTCATTTATTTTCACACTTTCTACTTGAACATGAGAAATTAAGGGCACGTGTGCAAATTGCGGTTGTAAGGCACTAGAAAAGCTAAAAGCTAAAAACTGTAGTTGTGGTTGATCCTGCCGACCTGCCTTAGGCGCTACGACAGAGAGTTGGGAGTTGGGGGTGGGGCGAGTCACAAGTCAAAAGGCCAAAAAAAAAAAATAAATTTCAATTTGCTGCTGCCTTTTGTTAATATTGTCGGTGCTGGCTCTCTGCAGCTGCAGAGCGTCGACTTGCTTTGTGTTATATAATTAAATTTTCGTCGTTATGCCAAACTAGCTTCAAGGATGCCTCTGCTGCTGCTGCTGCTGCTGCAGCTGTCAGGCAAGTGCTTCAACTCTAATGAGATTTCAAGTACAAATAGTAAGAGTCAAGCCAAAGTCACACAGTCAGTCAGTCAGTTGCTACGATCTCATCCTATCGCTGCCGACCCCCCGCCCCCGCTCCCGCTTACAAATGTCGCTCGTCTATTGTCTACGCGCTGTAAGCGAATCTGCAACTACAACGCTCGCTGCTTCAAAAGCTAATCAGTGCGCTCATGTGTATGTGTGTGTGTGTGTGGGTGTGTGGGTGTGTCTATATGTCTTGTTGTGCGCTTATCAATGACTTCATTAGAGCTCTTGACTTGAGGCAGCGCCAGGAGTCGCCCCCCGTTTGGCTGCAAAACTTTGCCAAAGCTAGCAACAAATTTCATTAACATTACCATCTCATTACAGTTGATGACTTTTGTGTGTATGTGAAGTATGTGTGTGTGTGTGTGTGTCTGTATTGCCAGCAGCATCATATGCATGACAGAAGTCCCGTTTGCAGCATTGTAGAAGTTTCTTGCCACGCATACAAACACGAGCAACAAGCGCTGTGTCCAGGCTGCTGCATTGTGCCAGTCTGTGTGTGTGTGTGTGTGTGTGTGTGTGTGTGTATGTATACGTACGCTTGTTGCAGGTGCTGCAATGTTTCTACTTAATTATCAATTATTTATGTGCACGCGTCGCTGCGCGCCAGCAAATTGCGCCCAAGTTGCCACTCAATTAGCCATGAAAAATTCATTCGCTGCCTTTGAAGTGTGTGACGCATCCTGCGGCATGGTGAATGCTGCCACACACCAGCTCGCTCGATCCGTGCGAGAGCGCACGAACGAGATGCCTGCCTCCTGTCCAGCTAATTGTTGCAAACTCTGCAGCTCCTCTCTCCCTTTCTTTCTTTCATTTTTTTGTTTTCTCTTTCTCACTCTCTTTGTGAACTGCTTCAATTAGCTGTAGCCCAAAACCTGACGTTGGCCCTATTGATTGATTGCCAAGTTTTACCAGGCTGCTGGCTGGCTGGCTCTCTGCCCGCTAGCAGCTCCTGTTTCCGCCCCCTTTCCTTCGTGTTATTCTCTCTCTCCATTCGCAATTTTGTGCTTGAGCAGCGCAGACAAATGGCATTGCCCCCGGCATCAGCAAAATGGCTGCCGGCCCCAAAAAGTATGCAAAACTTTTGCAAAGTTTTTACGCTTCAAAGGTCCGCCGCCGCCGCCCCGTCCGTCCAGCCAAGTCCACGCCGCGGTCTTTCAGTGCCCCAACAGAATTAACACGCCAAGCTGTGGGTGTTGCTGCCACTACCGATGTTGGCATCTAATGCGCCGTGAAATTCTAATGGAATTTCCTAGGTAATTACACAAAAAGAAAAACCTATAACAAAAAAAAAAGGCGGCATCGTTGTGCGTTTATTAAATTGACATTGCCACGCCCACGCTGGCATGCCGCACGCTAGCTCAGCATTATGCGGCTAATAGCTACTTAACCTTATTTTCAATTTTTGATTTGGCTTTGTGCTCGTCCCCGCCACCCAATCCCCCCCCCCGNCTTTCCCTCCACACTAATAAAATCAGTCAGTGAGCCCGCCTGGCAGCTGGAGTCAAGTCTGGCAGCAGCAGCGGCAGCATCAGCAGGAGCTAAGTCAGCACACGGAAGTCATCAGCAGCCTTGTTATCATTGGGCTTCCATGCGCTTGCCACCCCCGACCATACCTCTCTCGCACATATGGGTTCCTGTGTGGCACGGAATAATATAGCATGCTTTGCGGCGCTCATCCTTTTGGTTGGCTTCGCTTGGCGCTGATTGCGCCATTGGGAGCCCCGAACTTTTAAAACGCGAAATGGCAAATGGCGAAAGGCAGCCAACCAACCAAGCAGCAGCAACAACAACAACAACAACAACGAGAATAGCAGCAACCATCGCGTTAGTCGCTTCTTCTATGCGGGCTGACGTCAATTTACAGACACATGGCAAACGCCATAAACAGCCACCACAATTGGAAGCTTGCCATGGCAACAACACGCGCCTTGGTTGCCTCTTGCTGCTGCCGCTGCTGCTGCTGCTGCTTCCGTTAGCTACGCCTGCACCCTGCCCCCCCCCTTACTCCCCGCTGTCACAATCTAGACGGCAGCTGCCACAACTTCTTGGCTCGTCATAATCACACCCTTTTGCGCCAATGTTTACTTTAATAATGTCGCGGAAAATTTTTATTTTCAATTTTTCACAAGTCAATGGAGTTAACCTGCCACATTTTATGGCACAGTGGAGCAAACTATCAGCAGCAAATGCACAAAACGGCTGTAACAATATATATATAGTATATATATATGAGTTTTTCATGCATACATAATGTATATATACATATTTGCATATAAAATTTGCACAGTTTGTGCCATTTTAGCCCACTGTGCCACGCCGCATTGGCAACGACAATGTTGCACAATAGCTCGACCCCTAGCAAATATGGCTATACAATATAGTCCATATATGTACGTGTTCGTGTATGTGTGTGTGTGAGTGAGTGAGTGTGTGTCGTATAAATAAAAAATATTTTGCCATAGTGCTCGGTACGTGGCTGCTGCTGCTGCTGCTGCTGCTGTCGCAGCTATTCTGAGATTGCTGTCTCATCCTTGTGCCTTGCGCCACCCCGTTGGCAGCCCCCACTTGTTTTGTATGACAAGTTGGCTTGCCTGACTTTTGTGCGCCGTTGCCGCTTGTTGTTATTTTTCAACAAATTGGTTATTTTATTGAATTACTCAAGCAGCAGGCCGTCTCTCCCCCCAGCCCCCACCCCTAACGTGCTCCTCGCCTATCGAGTCTGTACCTCTAGCCTGGTTGCCTGCCTGCCCGCCTGCCTTGTGTGATTATATTGGCCTAAACAGGCGGCGCTGGGGGAGTCACAAAGTCGCGAACCTCGGGATGCCACAATGTCAGAACGTTGGCTTTGCGTGTCTTGGCCCGGTTGCCTCGCATTCAGCTTTCAGCCCGGCTGCTTTGCTATTGGGTTTCGCCGTTCACTTAAGTAGTTTTGCCGCGTATAATAAATTTTCTAGTTTAAACTCATTTATTGCCCACGACTGGCTGAGCTCCCTACCTCCCTCCCTCCCCTGCCGCCACGTCACCCTCTGGCTGTGCGAAGGCGTCGAGGCGTCGCCCCAGCCAAGCATTGCCCATATAATGGCCATTTGTTGTATAATTTTCACATTGTTTAGTGTCCTGGGCAAAAGTAACTGTAGCTGTAGCGGCTTTGGGGCTGCCTTTTATTTATGATATATAGATTGGCACTAAAGTTGCTTAAGCAACTGCCACGACTAGCTGTGGACTCGAGTTTTGGCAGCGGCGGTTACTGTAAATGATGCGACTGCTGCACGTATAAACCAGGCTTAATAATAAGTGGGAAATTGTATGCCATGTTAATGGCCAAAATGGCTTAATTCGTGCTACGAGCTCTGTTTACAAAATGGCTTAAAGGTGCCAAACGCCCGTTACTCGCGCTAATACACACACACACATTGATTTTTGGCCCTTTTGGCCATTTATATGCAAGCAGTTGGCAGAATAAACACGTTAATATATACTAATAGTCTCACTCTCTAACGAAACATTACTTAATTACACTAATTAATTACAATTTGTGTGAATTTTAATGTACTTCAGTGAAATTTGTTAGATGAGAAATTTTGAAAAATCATTTTTTGTTTGAGATTAAATTTATATGAAAATGTAAAGTAGAAGTAAGTAAAAATATTATTTCTTTTCAATTTAAATTTTAATTTTTCATTTTAATAACAATATTAAGAACTTTTATGTAATTGATCCAATTATTTAATTGGAATTGAATTTAACTTTAACTTTTTCAAACAGCAAAAAAGTTGTTGACTTAATGCTATTTCTGTAAATATTCTCTCTGTTCAAGTGTGCAATTGATTAACACTGCTCTGAAATAATGCTCTATATCGAACATATCGATTTCTCGCACTTGTGTTTATTGAGTGCAGCATTTAATCCCCCTGCGATTATTTCAGCTAATGGAATGCAATTTGTATATCGTGTGTATATCGATTTCCCCTGCTATTCTCTTGGGACCCGGCGTTCCCCTATACAACTCTGACAATAGGCACCGTTATCGAGGTTAGGCGTGTGCCCCACACCTAGCTAAAGTGTTTACAGTTATTTGCAACACGTGTCGTGTGGCCCCAAAGTGTGCTGACAATTAGCAAAGTTGCCGCATTCCCATGGCTGTGCCAAAATTTGCCACCTAATTGCGCCATTTCTCACAGCTAATCAGCTCAACTTTTTGGCAAAAGTTTCTTGGCTCATTTTTGGCTTATGTTGCACCTGTTTATGCCGCAAAGATCAAATCTGTCGCTTTGGCCGCATAAACAGTCGCATTAAAGCCGAGCGAAGTGACAGCCAGGATACCATTTGAAGGATACGGCTTACGACATTGTGTCAGCTAAAGTAAATATTGCGGATTTTTCGATTAGCGAGTACGTTCTCTATCTCAAGCCCTGCAGCTTAATTTCCTGACGCAAATATCAACAACAAGGCAGCGGCGGCGGCGGCGGCGGCAAGCCAAAGAAGATGCCAAACAAGCTGAAGCTTGGCCCTAAAGCACTCTAATGAAATTACAACATAGACTGAAAGAGGAAAATGGAGTCGTCGCTGGGCGGTTTGCGGACGGTGGGGGCGGGTGCGGTGGTGCGTTGCGGTTGTGTGCGGGACACTCAGCTGGCTAAAGAAAATGTAAGCCAAAGTGGCAGTGGGAAGTCAACTAAAACTAAGCTCATTTAATGCGCTGCATAAGCGACAGAGACGAACGGTCGGACGGACGGACAGTGGCAGGCGACATTCAGGCACCTACAACGGGAAATAACTGCTGCAGCAACAACAAAAGTTACAACTGCAACAAACAACAAACAAGCAGCTCATGACGGCATTTGCAGTTTTACGTGCATCCTGAGGATAATTTAACGCCTCTTACAAATGCAAACAAATGAGCGCGAGCTGCAATACACACACAGACACACACACGCACGCACACACTGAATACACACATACGTGTGCTTAAAAAACAACATTTATTTACTTGCAAGTAATACCCGTTAATGGGTTTTTAAAACAAATCCGCTGCGGGCCTGTAAATGTTCCCCTGCCACCACCCCTCGGGCCTGAACACACTGCTCAGTTTATCTCGTCTGGCAATTAAATTTCAATATTAACACAAGCGTATGAGCGCAAAAGAAACAATGAAAGAAAGAGAAAGCGAGAGAGAGAGAGCGCAGTGGATGTGCCATTATATAGTTAATTAAACAAACATTTTGTGAGAATGAAACGTTTTAATTAATGTATCCCGTGCCTAACGAGTTGCCGCTTAAAGTGCCAACACCTTAAAAGTATGCAACGAAAGTATTTTTAATACACTTCCCCGAGGGTATGTTGACATATCATTAAAATGATCGCATGGGCTCAACTGAAAAGCAAAAACAGTTAATTAGGTTGAATAAATTTTAAGACAATGGTATTTTCGTTTGACTTTTATCAAATAGTTTTTGTAATTAAATTAAAATAAAATAAAAATTATTTCAATACGTTTACTTAAAAAATAACAAGATAAATTAAATTCGAACTTCAGTATTAAATTTCAATATTAAAATACTATATTCTAAAAAGTCATTGGAAATTACAATAGTTCACACATGTTATTAAATATTGCCGAGCCATCCAACTGTGCTCCATGCGCAATTTCCCACATGTTCGCCATGTTCAGTTTGTCATTGAACTGAATTTAACGTTTAACCTTATATTACAATAAATGGATTGTGTCGCGGTCGCGTTCGTCTAGTGTATTTCGATGGGGTCTATCTGAACCTTGACTCGCTTCAGTTAACATTTCATTATTTTCCTTTGCACGGCGACCGCTCAGCGTGCGATTTTTCAATATCCCGTTGGACAAACGCCCATTTTGAATGGCGAATGGCGCCCTCTTCTGGTCCGGCCGGGGTTCGGTTCCTTGCCATGTGACACATGGTCTCGTGTTGACGCGCCATAAAATATGCAATGCATGCAGTATGTCAGCGCTGCTCGCATTTTTCATTCGGCCAAAGCCCACCCCACACAACCCCTTGCCTGGGCCGAAAGTCAATCCCCCTTTCTTTGCCTGTTCTCGTTTTTTTTTTTCGAGTGTGTGTCAGGCCCATTGCATGAAAAAACTATCAATAATGTGCCACGCCCACACATCCCACATCCCAGTGGCATATACATATAGATGAGCATAAAATGTTTTGCCTTATGACTTTTTATGCAGCGCGCATCGAACGGGGGCCACCTGCAAATATTTTAATATGCTTCGCCGAATGCTCGACGTGCAACACAAAAAAACACCATCGGTTTTTTAAGGGTTCAAAAAGAATAAAATAAAATAAAAAAAAAAACGTTGTTTACAACAATGTGTGGGCTCGAGCGTTGGCGGCAACAAACAACGGTTTGCCCAAACCCAACCCCCAATCCCCAATCCCAACACCCAACCGATTCCTGACCCGTCATCTGATGTTTTTACGTTTCACTGGGATTTTACGTGGTTTCGCATATTGCATAAAGTGGCCAAGTTTTTAAGCTGTTCGGTTTGCCGGCTTGTTTGTTATTTAACTTTAAAGCCAGCTAAATGGCCGAAATCAACCTTGTGGCATATATGATTTTCGGCTGGTTACTGTGCGGCAGGTATATCATCGTGCCCCTCCCGCCCTTATGCACACAGCAGCAGCAGCTATTCAATCAATCGGAATTTCCATATCACTGAAAATATTTGAATATTTACGCACAACCAAAGCGTTGCCAGGGCCCCTATCGAGTATGGAATTTGGGGTTTTCGAATGTGCGGGGTTTGCGGATCAGCACACCGACCAAACCCGGCGGTTTAGACCGTTGTATGTGACAGGCGCACGTTCACGGCAGGTGGATAAATTATAATACTGAAAATTCATTTTATTTATATGTCTGCAGAGTATTTGCCCAAAATGCGCAATGCAATTATTGCTGAGGTTTTCCACCATTGCAGTATGCAAATGAGTCGAAACACGTGCGAATATTGAAAACGGGCGTGCACAACTATAAAATGATCTGAAAGTACGCTTTATGTGTATTTATCAGCATATGAATATTTATTGCTAATTATAATTTTACTTTACATTGTTCGTAATTTTCACTACTCACATATGCTCTTCCTGTTCGGCTTTACAGGGTATGCGAATATTTGCCATTGTTTTGGAAATAAAATATACGTATATGAATATTAATTAGAGAGTCCCAGAAAGCAATGCAAATCAGGCCAAAGTGTTTAATCATATATCAAGTTTGAACAATTTATTAATATTTACAATATTTTTGCCTCAAATTTATTCCAATTTAATGTTATTAAGTTAATTTCTCTGCTATCAGTTTAAATAAAGTGCAGTCGCAATTTTATTGCCGATGCGAATGCAGCTCTGCGGGTTGCGTGTCATAGCAAACAGCTTCTGACAACTGGTGTCAAATGCAACGTTGTGCCAAGCCAAGCAAACTTTGCTTCCCACTCAATTTCTTTTCATGCCCAACCCCCCGCCTGCCCTCTTGACGCTATGTGAGTGTCAAGCTTGACGTGCAGTTTGGCACCCTCTTCTTGCGTCTCTGCTTTTGACAGCTTCTGACAGAGTTGAGCTAAAATTCTAACAGTTTCAGTTTCCATTTCTTTCTCTGATTATCATGTTGGTCTGTCTGGCTTGTACGTGCGGCGAGCATCACAAATATTTGACTTTCTTTTGCCTTATCTAATTTGGCTCTTCCTTCTTTCTTCTTCCGCGCTTTGCAGATACAAAATCGAAGTAGCCGGGAAGAGTCTGCCAGTGCTGACGAATCTGGACAAGGGTCGCTATGGCGTCATTGTCTTTGAGAATCTGGACAAGTACCTCAACATGGACAAGTGGAATCGTGAGCTGCTGGACAAGTATTGTCGGGAGTACTCTGTGGGCATTGTGGGCTTTGTCAGTCCCAGCGAGGAGACGCTTGTCGGCGCCCAGCTGCGCGACTTTCCGCTCTTCGTCCACACAAATCTCCGCCTGCGGGATGCCAGCCTGAATCCCAGCAGCTCGGTGCTGCGTCTGACGCGGGCCGGCGAAACCGCGTGGGGCGCCTTGCCCGGCGACGATTGGGCCGTGTTCCAGCACAACCACAGCACCTACGAGCCCGTAGAGTGGGCGCAGCGCAATACGCAGGAGTATCCGGCGGACAGCGTGGGACAGGTGCAGCTGCCGCTGACCACAGTGCTGCAGGATCGCGGCCAGCTGGATGGCATTCAGCGCGTGCTCTTCGGCAGCAGTCTCCGCTTTTGGCTGCATCGTTTGGTCTTCTTGGACGCGCTCAGCTATCTGAGTCACGGCCAGCTGAGCCTCAGCCTGGAGCGCATGATCCTGGTGGACATCGATGACATCTTTGTCGGCGAGAAGAGCACTCGGCTGCGGCCGGACGATGTGCGCGCCCTGATCGCCACACAGAAGATCATCAAGGGCATGGTGCCCGGGTTTCGGTTCAATTTGGGCTTCTCCGGCAAGTACTATCACCACGGCACCAGGGAGGAGAATCTGGGCGATGATTTTCTGCTGCAGAACGTGCAGGAGTTCAACTGGTTCTCGCACATGTGGAAGCACCAGCAGCCGCATCTCTACGACAACCTCACCCTGCTGGTCGCCGAGATGCAGCTGAACTATGCGTTCGCCAAGGAGCACAATATACCCACTAATTCCGGCTACTCGATATCGCCGCATCACTCCGGCGTCTATCCGGCGCACGAGCTGCTCTATCGCGCCTGGAAGCAGGTGTGGAATGTGAAGGTCACCTCCACGGAGGAGTATCCGCATCTGCGACCCGCCCGCCTACGGCGCGGCTTCATCCATCGGAATATCATGGTGCTGCCCAGGCAGACGTGCGGCCTGTTCACCCACACCATGTACATAGACCGCTATCCGGGCGGGCGGGACAAGCTGGACGAGTCGATACAGGGCGGCGAGCTGTTCCAGACGATCGTCTACAATCCGATCAACATATTCATGACGCACATGTCCAACTACGGCTCGGATCGACTCGCTCTTTACACATTCCAATCGGTGATCAAGTTCCTGCAGTGCTGGACCAATCTGAAGCTGGCCTCGGCACCGCCCATCCAATTGGCCGAGATGTACTTCCGCCTGCATCCCGAGGAAGTGGATCCCGTGTGGGGCAATCCCTGCGACGATGCGCGCCACAAGAAGATCTGGTCGAAGACCAAGAACTGCGACTCGCTGCCCAAATTCCTCGTGATTGGGCCACAGAAAACGGGCACCACCGCCCTCTACACATTCCTCTCCATGCACGGCAGCATTGCCAGCAACATACCCAGCCCGGACACCTTCGAGGAGGTGCAGTTCTTCAACGGCAACAACTACTACAGAGGCCTCGACTGGTACATGGACTTCTTTCCCGCGGAAACGCTGCCCAACACCAGCTCCCCGATGTCCACCGCAGTGGGCACACCGCGCTACATGTTCGAGAAGAGCGCCGGCCTCCTGCCCCACGCCAAAATCGTCACCATACTCATATCGCCGGCGAAGCGGGCCTACTCCTGGTACCAGCATCAGCGCGCCCACGGCGATGTTATAGCCAACAACTACAGTTTCTATCAGGTGAGTGCAAAAAAAAAATAAGGAAAGAAAAGAAAATTTCCTGCTCGTGACTCAAATAAAATTAATTATATATTATATTATATTAATTATAGAAATTAATCGGTATTATTAGCCAAGTTCGTTTGTCCTTTTTTTGTTTTGTTTTCTTGCTAAACTTTCAGCTTAAAATCTTTACAAAATCGTTTTTCATTGGTTTTTAATTTGTTTTTTTGTATTCTTAAAATTAATAATTTCCAATAGGAGCAATTGCTCAAAGAATGGATTATTTGTTCTTTCAATATATCTCAATTGAACTTTCCTGATTAACCTAATTGTCTTATTTGGCTTACAAACTTTTGTCAAGTGTAAATGTATTTTTGGTTAGCTTCAGCAATCCGATTATATCTTGTTTTTGGACCATCAACAAACATATATTTCACCTGCCATCTCACCTTGCCGCTGACCCGATTTAAAATATGCATAGATTCCTTTCGATTGAGCTGGCCGGCTGCATCATGGCTATAACTCTTTGGTTGGCTCAGTGTGGGGCATGTTTGCTTTCGGTTCATTAGTCAGCAGCTGTCAGCTGCAAATGCATAGAAATCTAATGAACTCCATCCATCAATTGAGCATAACCCAAGCGGACGGAACGCAACCACATTCGCATCTTTGTGCTCGCTTTAACTGCATTGGTTGTCCAGTGGATACGTTCTGTTCGGTTCAGTTCGGGTTGGTTTGCAGTCAAAGCAGCTTTTCAGAATGAAAATTCATTTGGCGCTTCACAAAATAGCTTTTCAATTTCTTCTTGCCACTTCGTCCATTGCCGCCCTCGTTCAGCTGGCGCCTTGGAAAAACAACTTGTCGGCATCATTTTTGATTTGCATGCAGATTCCTTTTTGGCCAACTTGTGCCTTCTGCTTTCAGTTCGATTTCAATTGCAGCACATTTAGTTGCACCTGCCGCATTGGCCACCTTAACACGTGTTCACCCAGCCACGCCCCGTTCCGCACGCTTCCGACATGTGCTCGACCTTTTGACACTGCATGCCTAACAAATGTCTGGCCCAGACCATTAACTTGGCCAGAACGCAAACTGAAAATTCCTCCAACTTGCTATACTCGCTCAACCAAGCGAACGAAGAATATTGGCTTTGTGCACTGTCCGTCTTGCTGTCCCTCTACCTCTCCTTATGAACGCAATGTATTTCACCGTTGTAAAACTAGCAAATTGAAAAGTGAAATCTGTACACAACTCCTCCATTTCAAACTCAGATAACTTTGTCAAAACTGAACCGATTTTTATGTTTGGTGTCATTTTGTTCATGATTTTTCATATCAATTTATTCTAAATTCAAATTATTTGCATTTCCGAAAAAAATTTTTTTGATCAAAAATCATGTACTTATTGTCAAAAATTTTGACATGTGAAGCTCTCCTATCCATATCTTCAATATTTCAAACACCGATAACTTTGTTAAAACTGAACCGATTTCCATGTTTGATATCAGTTTGTTCATGATTTATTCTCTTAATTTATTCTAAATTCAAATTATTTGCATTTCTGAAAAAAAAATTTTTTTGATTTTTTTGATCAAAAATCATGTACTCCCCCCTTATGCATTTTCAAAAAAAAAATTTTTTCAAAATTTAGAATTGCGAATTTTTGTTTTTAATCGATTTTGTTTGTCATAATTAGTATAAAAAACAACATTAAACTCGATTCTGAGGGGGTCAAATTTTTTGTCAAAAATCATGCGAAATTTGACAAAAAATTTGACATGTAGAAGGTCTCGAATCCATATCTCCCATATTTCAAAGTCCCATAACTTTGTCAAAATTGAACCGATTTCCATGTTTGATATCATTTTGTTCATGATTTACTCTCTTAATTTATTCCAAATTCAAATTATTTGCATTTCTGAAAAAAAAATTTTTTATTTTTTTGATCAAAAATCATGTACTCCCCCCTTATGCATTTTCAAAAAAAAAAAAGATTTTCAAAATTTAGAATTGCGAATTTTTGTTTTTAATCGATTTTGTTTATCATAATTAGTATAAAAAACAACATTAAACTCGATTCTGAGGTGGTCAAATTTTTGGTCAAAAATCATGCGAAATTTGACAAAAAATTTGACATGTAGAAGGTCTCGAATCCATATCTCCCATATTTCAAAGTCCCATAACTTTTTCAAAATTGAACCGATTTTCATGTTTGATGGCATTTTTATCATGATTTTGCATTAAGATTGATTTTACAGACACACAAATATGAATTTTTGGAATTTTTTCAATAACTAAAATTGCGAGTTTCTAATTTTTATCGATTGTGATCAAGTATTAATCTGTCGGTTACACCCGACTGCAAAATTTATGTTTGCTTTATTTGTAATTTTGTGGCTTATTTATTTGTGGCACAGGTAATAACTGCCAGCGACTCGGCGCCGCGCTCACTGAAGGATCTGCGGAACCGGTGCCTCAATCCGGGCAAGTACGCCCAGCATCTGGAGCACTGGCTGGCCTACTATCCCGCCCAGCAGGTGCACATCATTGACGGCGAGCAGCTGCGGCTCAATCCCATCGAGGTGATGAACGAGCTGCAGCGCTTTCTGAAAATCCAACCGCTGCTCGACTATTCCAATCACCTGCGCTACGACGCGAAAAAGGGCTTCTACTGCCAGGCGGTCAGCGAGAAGCGCAACAAATGCCTCGGCAAGTCCAAGGGGCGCCAGTACCCCCAAATGGACGAGCGGAGTGCCAAGCTGTTGCAGCGGTAAGCAAAACTACGAACGGAAAAAATCAAACTCAAACGCAAAAAAAAACGGGTCGTATGAGTGATTTGGGTTGGTTTTGGGGCGACAGACAGATGACGACGGCGACGATGCTTTGAGTGAAGGATTAATGAACACACACACACACACACACACACACACACTTGTGTATATGTGTGGGTGTGAGTGTGGCAACGGTAGATAGAATAGTTGTGTGAATCGTGCTCAGTTTGGAGCAGCAACGGGGGGGACGGGAAAGCGGCATTTTGCGGCCGTGGAAAGTGCACTTTGCTGTTGGGTTTCGGATGTGCTGCCAGCTGTCAGTTGCGACGGAACGGAACGGAACGGGTGGGAGCTCTGCTCTGAGCCCTTTTGTATTCAACGATTCCCGGAGTTAAACGAGGCAGTTTTATTAGACATCGCACAAAATATGAAAAGCAATTCGAGCACTTGATGCAGCAGCAGCAGCAGCAGCAGCAGCAGCAGCGGCAGCTTAGGCAAGTTTATTAGTCTGCCTGATGACGATTCATCAAGACTTGAGTCAAGCCACATTGATTGGAACAACAACAATGAATTGCAAAGAAAATCCATATTTGCTTAAAGTGAAAAGTTATATAAAATGTTCTTGTTGGAAAGAATAAGAGTGCTTCAAACATTTTTTAGAGCTTAGTGGAATATATATTTTGAAAACACAAATAGAAACGAAATTTTATGTATTTTATATCTTTTTATAAAGTGGCGGAATATCAAATTCATTTCGATTACAGAAACGAATCTTTTTCGAAATAGCTTTTTTAAGTCTGACCAAGAATATATACATATACCTTTTCAACTTACTTAATCATGCTTTATGGGATCAAATGATGATTAGTTCCGCCTGTTGCACAGTTTCCCATTTTCAACCCTTTTACAATGATTAAATTATACAAAAATCACAAATCTTACATAACTGATACAAAAAGGATTTAATTTATTTCAACATAAAACATAGCAAAAGTGGAATTAAAATATTTTAGTATGGGTCTTTTAAAACTTTCAGTTTTCAATCAAAACAATTCGCCAGACTTTATTTAAATCAGGCTGAATAATTAGCACAGCGAAACCGTTTTCAAGCGCACTTGAAACCTTCGAATTTGAATTTCTAATTTTTATTTCAGCTTCAGCTCCCGCCTTGACTAATCTGTTTCCCCCCTTTTTTTCTCTCAGGTATTATCTGAATCACAATACGGCGCTGGTGAAGCTGCTGAAGAAGCTCGGCTCCCGTCCGATACCGCAGTGGCTCAAGGACGATTTGTCGACGGGCACGTGATAGCAGCTGTTTGGGGGCGTGGCCATTGGCGCGGTCGAGCTCGGAATTGGCTTAGGAATCGGAATCGGCGGCAACAAATATCGCAAATTGCGCGCCAAACTCAGGAAACAATTGCATTGGCTCCAATTGGCAGCGGCAGCAACAGCAACGGAGACGCCCGAGCAGCGCAGCAGCAGCGGCAGCAGCAGCAGCAGCAGCAACAGCAGCAGCAGGAGACAGCGACAAAAGCAGCAGCAGCAGCAGCAACAACAACAACAGATGGCAAAGCCCCAGAACAAAAACAAAAAAGAAAAAGCAACAAACAAAATATTGTATAAAAAAACAGTAAACATAATTAGCAGCTTTGAATATGCATAAATCATGTTGTTGTTGTTGTTGTTGTTGTTGTTGTTGTTGTTGTTGTTGTTGTTGCAGCTATTTAATGATGTCGCTGCAGTTGTCAGCTGAATACAAAAACAGTTAACTAGCGAGTGTGTGTGTGTGTGTGTGTTAAATTGTGTAAATAGCATATGTGTGTATGTGTGTGTGTGTGTGTGTCTGTCTGTCTGTCTGACTGTCCTGTCTGCGCATTATAATCTATACCAAAAGCATCATGAATAAATGCATAAATGCATTCGTGCGCTTTGTTAGTTGTTTAAATGTTAAAAATAAAAAAAAATAAACTTAATTAAAAATGAAAGAATGAAAAAAATGTAAAAAAAATAAACCAATAACAAATCAGAGCCAATTACGTGAACCTTTATAATGGTAATTATGCGCCCAATTAACTCCGACTTGATTCGTTTCGTTATTACCTCAAAACTGTTTTTGTAAACTTTTACTACTTAACAACAACAACAACAACAAGCAACTTGCAGAAGTAAAACTATGACTATTAATATTTATGTTTTGAAAGCGATTTGTAAACTATTTGATTAACATTTTAATCCATGCCAAAACTGTAAAGCCTGCCTCTGCAGTTACGAGTGCTATACATATGTTACATATATATAGTTAAATGATTATATATATATAGAGTATATAGATGAATAAGGCTGCTGTATGTATTAAGTGTATTATAAATGTTTTTAGCGTAACAAACGAAAAAGCAGCGATTGACAAGATTAAAAACAAACAAACAAACAAACAAACGAGAAAAAAATGCTTAAAAGAAACCTAGTTGTATGTTTAAAGCACTAAGCAAAGCTCTATATAGTATATATATATATATATATATATATTGTATAGTTGGATATATATAAAAACTAGTTAAAGTTTAGATTCGTAATGCGACAATAATAAAAGCGAAAACTTAAATGCAAAACACAAAAGTTTTTGAAATTGAAAAGACGTTGCTTTGCCACCAACCCTGTGCAGCCATAACACAAACCAGGTTCGTGTCTCCAGTAAAAGTTTAGTGCTGCCATATCAGCAAACGCACAAGCTGCTGCTTTTTAACGAAAAAGCTCATTTAACATTGTTACTCACTGAACGAATCTGTTACTTAACAGCTGCCTCAGCTAACGAAATGTTATGGTACACATTGTCGCAAAAATAAAAATTATTAATTAAATTTACAAAATGTAACTCAGATGTTTATTTTAATATATAGCTCAAGCGATTTTACTTATTCAGCTGATTTAAACACCTACAGGTTTTTGCATCTCAGGGTATTTTCGAAAATGGTGCATACCAGCCGGCATCGACTAACAGCTCCAGCGCGCTCAGCTGATGTCGACTTTTCGAACTGCCTGCTTGCGTTTGCGCCAACGGGGTTCTAACAGTCTGATTGGACTTAACAGCAGTCTGTTACTACACTCTGTCGCGCGCGGTTCGGCTACGTTGGCGTTGGCGTGTTGCGGCTGTTTTCCTTAGAAACTAAGCCTTATATTTAGAATTTCAATTAATTAAATACACGACATCTTTGTGGAAAGCCGCCGCCATTGCCGCCATCACGTGCGCTTTTGTGTTGAGTTAAAGCGCGGGTACAGGCTGATTGAAAAGCCGCAGCTCATTTATTATAAATATATATTTATATATAT
>SCDT01002328.1:6265-18950 GCA_004143765.1 Drosophila melanica | reverse complement strand
GTGCGAACACCACTTGTCTCGCTCACACTCACATGTAGTACGTAAGTTTGTAAGCAACATCAATTCAGTCTAAGTCGAGCAGTAGAATAAAGCAGAAGCAGAAGAGTCTATGCTGTGCCTTTTATTGAAATCTTCGTAACGGTCGTCTACTACAATTCCATTTATGCAGGCTTTTTGGCCCCTTCGTCCTGCTGCCATTGACTGCCATAGTGGGGAAGGGGACTGTGCACAAACGGCGACAGAGCCGTCCAGAGCATCCGCTTGCCCAGCACCATGCGCATATTACCCATTAAGCCCTGATCGAAGGAGCGATCCCAAATTGAGTAGAAACAGCTGCCCCGCATGATCATCATGACCTGCACCGCCAGGTGTGAGGCGGCCATCACCGTGCAGAGCACATTCAGCTTGAGGACGCCGCCATTGATGATTAGCCAATTAATGTTGTATTGCCGATTAGCATCAATACTGCGCAACGGATGCTCATCGAGGCTTAACGGTAAGTTCAGAAAGGCAAGCGGTTCACCGAACACCCGGTGGCGTCTCCACATGTGCGCCACATTGTAGATGCAGGCAATGAAGCCGCCGATGGTCAAGTAGAGCAGCATCATAACGAAGTAACGCTGATTGGCATGGCCGACACAATTGGCGGTGACGTTGCAGTGATGATCCCGCTTCAGTATGCAACAGTCGCAGAGGCGACAATGCCAGGCGCGCGGCGGCACAAACATCTGGCAGTGGGTGCACAAATGCCACAGATGGGCCTCCGACGGCCGCGGATCCCGACAATCCTTGGGCAGAGCCATAAAACTGGTATCCGTCCACCAGCAATAGATCATATTTCCCAGGATATTGTGCATCAAAAAAATGGCCAGCACACAGTTGATCTTATAGAACACGCCCGATGTGCTGCACAGCTCGGGCAGTATATAGAACATTTCGTATAACAAAAAGAATCCAATGCAGAACAGCAATACTGTCACCGATAGGGGATGCAATATCCAAACAATCGGTACGCGATAACGCTTGAGGTAGTTCAAAAAAAACGTCTCCAGCCAGATGATTGCCCGTAACACCATCCGGCGAAATCTCACGAACAATTTAAATATTCTTGCAGCCATGGGAAAAGCTAAAGAAAAAGAAGAGGGGTGGATTGTACGAATATAACTTTGTCAGATGTATTGGGAAATTAATGTAAGGAGTACTCGGTTTGCTTTGTTTTTACTAATTTGCTAGGGGTTGCTTTCCCCGTTCATTTGTTAATCGCATCAGTCGTTAAAATCTAGAAAGGAGATGCAAATGGAATTTTTGTTCTGTCTATTGGAAATGATAAGCCGCTTACTGCCACGCAATTATTTGCCATAATTGACTTGGCACTAGATTGATTCGGAGAATTTGTGAAAAATTATTATAATACAATTATAATTAAAATAAAGCGATTAATGCTTTATATTAATTTGAAATTTATGCTATACAAATTTAAAACATTTTTATTTTGAATAAATTTTTACTTTTGGGAATTTGTAAAAAGTAATAATTATTTTCCTATAGAAATATAGAAAATTGTGATTTGTATTTAAATTGTGCAAAACATGGAATATAAATAAAATCTGTTGCGTAGCATAAAGTTAAATTGGACTATTTCGCTTTCATAGCAACTTCAAAGATATTTTCTATGCATCAAAAAATTCATTATTTATTTTTAGATAAGTAGACTTCATTGTTTTTCTTCCTTTTAAATACATTTCATTTGTGAAAATATACCAATTGTATAATAATGCTTTTAAAGGAAAATTTCATGAAAAACTCTTGAAAACCGCTTATAGTAATAATGGAAGAATGGTATTCTATATAAAAATATATATATTTCCGAATGCTTATGACAGCTACTATTTTAAGTACTACCAAGACTACAATACTTTTCATTTTTGCAAAAGAAAATATATGAAATAAACTGTTAACTAAAGCAAGAATTTATTATTGAGTATGCTAAACTGGCTAATGCCCTGTAGTGAAAAGTACACAAAAATAATATTTGAATTAGTCTTATTACACATTTTATGAAAATGAAATATATTGTCTTATAAAAAAAAGTGAAAGTTTAAAGCGTTTGAATAGTATAGTAAATATGAATAGATATATCTCAATTCTATTTTCTAATATACTCCCACCCTCTTACATACTATAAAATGTAGGGTAAATTAAAATATGCAGCTTGATGCTTGCTTTTAAACACAGGAAACAGAAACAGCTGCCCGGGGCAGACAATGTGCAAATGTTGTCAAGGGAGGGGCAGTCGGGGATAGGCGGGGCAAACCGAAGGATTGGAACTGACACCGGGCAAGCAAAACGAAAACACCGAAACAGACACCGACAGAAACGCTGTCTATTTCGCATAAATTTTTATGAATTATTAAGATGAACTAAGCATTCGAAATGCGTAGCACTCGTTGAGCACGCGGTTTGCCATTTGACTTTGTGGTGTTGCCAGTCCCCCTAACCGCCCACCACTCGACCCGCGCCGCTTAACTTTTGTGGCTTTCACCTGCTGCCAAAGGAAGTGCGTCTTCGCCTTTTGCATAAAGTATACATTTGCCGAGGGGTTTCTGTTGGAGGGGGTGTGGTGGTGGAGAGCGCTGCCCACTTGATGCGTAATGTGTTTGCGTTGTTTGCACACACCGGAAGCAAACAAACAGCCATTTTAGCTGCCGCCTCTTGCACTGTTCCGCCATTTCCGGCAGTTGGCAGGGTCGGGTCTGGCTGGCAGTTTGAGTCGAAAGTCGCAACTGGGCGCTATGTTTGTCAACCTGTGGCATACTTCGCGTTGACTTTGCAAGCCACTTCAAGTCATTAACATTCGCTCAAAGTCGAGTTGGTGACGCGTCTTTTCGCCAAACTTTTTGGCATAATTGCACCGTTTGCTGCTAATTTAAGACGACTCCGGTGAGTGCTTCTCCTTTTGATTTTCATTATCCTGTCGTAATGTGAGACGCAAGTATGCCGAAGCTCAAAGTTTTCACTTCAACAGAGTTTTTCACCTCCACCTCTCTCTCTTCAGTCTTCAATTTCCAAGCAATTACCTGGCGTGTGCTGCCCCCGCGGCAGCAATGCTACCCATGTAATTGAGTTTTGGCCAAAAAAATTTCTTAAAATTAGATATGAAGCGCAGAAAAAATTGGGTTCAGGCACCTCAGCTGCGTGTACGGCATATAAATTAATAAAAAACAAGCAAGACGGTAATCCCGAGAGTGCTCAACGTGCTTATGCCCTGTTATGAGGTAGCTAAAGTACCTAAAAATTGGCATACTCTATGAATATACATGCATACAAAAATACGCTGCATTGTGGTAGACTATCAGTTACCCTCTAAAACATATGAAATATGTATAGAATAAAATATAGAATAATATTTTAATAAAAAAAATATATAAATTAAATAGCTGGATAAATTGAAATTAAATATAAATATAATTTTAAACATTAAAAACGTTTTTTTTTAATCATATAAAAATGATACTTTTAAAAAATTTTATATTTAAGAACGTCGTCAAACATAGGCACAAATATAATATACTTTCTCAAGAGCTCTCCATGTTCCTAGGATATAAGTAGAGAAGTTGTCATCTACTTGAAACACGTGTCTTTGATTGTCCTGCTACCGTTATTATTAATAATATTTAAAGCTGAGCCATATGAAATGTTGCCAATTAAAGTGCAGTAAAAGATGCAGCTTAAAACATATTAGAGCCAAATTTATATTGCCATTTAAATAAGCCTGCGGCAGACATTAATTTTGGTCTGGGCCACGCCCATTGGTGAGACGGACGGCAACAGCTGCCAGCAGCATTTATTTCAATGTGCCGGCACCTGTACTCAATATATTTTTGAGCCTCACAAGTCCGATTGTTCGATAGACGAGGGATTTTAATGAACCATCAAAATGGCAATTGGAGGCAGCGTCAACGTTGCGTATGAGCGATTTTCTCAACTCTGCCAGCTGCTGTTCCACTTACTCGGCTTTTGCTGCTGTTCTGGCCGAATATTTGGGGCATGTTAAATATTTGGCACTTGGCACACAAAATTGCTCGTCATTTAAGAAAAATGAGTTGGAACTTTGCCGCTGTCTGCACACCTTTTATTCGGTCCCTGTTTCTCTGTGTTGCTTTCTTTTTACGGTTTTTTTTTTTCTTGCAGCCTGCGACATATTTTTCTTGTTTCGCAGCATATTTCCTGTGCCGCTTTATTTTCATTTTGTTTTTCATAAATTTTTTCATTTGGCTTGTCAATGTTTTGCGCCTTTCGACATGTGTTTGGCATTTGCAGAGGCGACGGCGTCGACGGAAATGTTTGCGGAAGGACGACGTAGGGGGACTGGTGAAGGGGCCGTGGGTTTGACTGCAATTGATTGATACCCAGAAATGTGAAGTGTATTTACGGCTTACAAGTGGGCGTATTTGCTGTATAATTGAGATTGTACGATAGCTGTGAGTGAACTCACAGACGATACAAAATAAGATAATTAAGATCGACCCATAGTCAATCAACTTGGCCTTAAAGAGCATAATAATAAAATTTTCTAAAACAGAAAATCAGTTTATCTAATATTTATAGCTAATTATTTTATTATTTCGTTATCTCTGTTAAATCGATATAAATCGACATATTTTTAAATTGATAAATACTTGGTCGTTAAATACATTGCCTCTCAATAATTTAGCCATGATTTAACGGTTTGAAAAACGTAAATTTGAAAATGTATAAAATATAATATCGATGATTGTTTCGATTAATAATATTTTCGATCAATTGTTAATCGACTGTTGTTATAAATTTAACTTATTCACTATCGATTGCTATTGATTTTTTTATTTATATATTTATAGCAATTATGTTGTCTTTTTTAGAGTGTATTTAAATTTCAACTCATACAGTTTAAGCACGTATATGGGGAACTATTTGGGTTACTGGCCGTTATTTTTACAGCTTTCATTCGCAGTGCGGCCGCCCATTGCATTTAAATGTCACACTATTTCATATTTCTATATGTGCCCCTGTTTCACATGTATATGCAAATATTGAAATTGTTAAGGCGCGTTAGGTACCGTTGCTGGCTTTGCGGGTATGACATTTACAGTGGCTTCCCTACGTTATGGTTTTTTATTATATGTATGTCATAGATTTATTGCAAAAGTTTTCTGATTACTTTTTTTTTCTTTGTGCACCCTCGATACGGGCATATTTAAAATGCCGCTGACGTAGTCGAGCCCCATTGCTGATTGACTTTGCTACACGGTAAAAAAAAGAAAGGGGAAAAAGAAACAAATAAAAACTGGAAAAACCAAAAAGTTGGCACTGGCAAATGGAAAGTGGAAAACGCACAAAGGCATCGGAACTATTTACAGGACGCGGGTCGCATAGTTGCCAACTGCAAAAGCAATTAAAAACTAATTACAGTAGCCTTCACATAAGCGACGAACAAGGGGGAACAGCGGCAGTGGCGTGAAAATGCGCAAAGCATTTAATAAAAATTTAAAACTTAATTCAGTAAATACCTGGTGTGGGCAACACCAGCCTGCAGAGGTGGGTGACAAAGCAGATAATTAGAGCAAAAGCAGAAGCAAAAGCCAAGAAGACTTCAGAAAAAAAAAAAGGGAAGGAGAGGGCGGGTCGCCCACCTGACTTTGTTCTAGTGACGTGCAGCCAACGTCGCGTATGAGCAATTAGTAGTTAATTGTGAAATTACCCGAGGCGGTGCCAGGAAATGGAACTTGCCACACTGCACAGCACTTGTGACATTGACGATGCGACACGGATGAGAATGCCAACTGGGTCGCCAGGGGAGGTGTGGTAAGAGGGTTGTTGTTGCCGCTGCGAGCGGATGCCGATGCCGTGTAATTAAGTAGCAATTTTTGCTACTGCAGCAGAATTTTTAGTAGCTGGCGACACGTGTGTGTGTGTATATTGGTGTGAATGAAGGTGTAGGTGTGGGCGCATTTGATAAATTATCGCAGCTAATTAGCGTATCAATAGCGTTAGAACAAAGGCGTACACAGCTGCGCGAAGAAGCAAATAAAAGGGATAGAGATAGCTGATGAATTATACAGATTAGTTGGATAAATATTCAACAAGCGGAACTAGCGGAAAATCCCTTTATAAGCAAGTGTTGGATGAGTAAAATTATGAAGGCGCACAAATAGGTGCTCCGAATTCATTTACAAGCTATTCAATGACAAGCACATGAATACGAAAACTTTTTCCAATTAATAATTTAGTTTAGTTTTGAAAATTATGAATTTATAAGTACTTGAAAAATAATTTTAAAAAACATGTTTGAATTTAAAAATAAAATGAAAAATAAATAAATCCGCGTTCTTTCATTATATTTTGAAGAAAAGAGAAATAGGTTGAAATGTATTTTATTAAGAAAACCGTGCTAATCGGCTTTTTCAAAAACTACAAAATCAATGAGAAGTGCATAGAAAGGCGATTAGTTAACAGTAACACAAAAAATTACTTAAAGAGGAAAAGGTTTATTCTCTGGTTACAAGAAGCTGCTCTCGCGTGCAGACAGTAGAATCAAAGTAAAATTAAGAGTTACAAGTTCGTTTTTTGGGAGAAGCTCATTGAGAGGCATCTAATTAACAACAAGCAACACTACAAGTACATTTAAGAGGGGAACGAAGAAGGAGGGATCTACTTGCCGGCGATGGCAAAATGTCAATTAAATGGGTATCCAATAGATCAGTGACTACAAAGCGCTTAAGTACCACTTAAACAATGCTCAAACTAATTGAAACCGAGCGCCAAGCCAAAGCTGAAAAGCCAAAGCAACAGCAACAACAATGAGGAATCGATAAAATCGTGAGAAAGTCGACACAAATACGTAAAAGACGATTAAAAGACCAACTAACCGAAAAATGAACAATGCCAAATAAAAATAAAAATCAAACACGCAAAATGGAGAAACAAATAGCGTAGCTTTCGGCTCATTCCCCCAACGCCCCATGTCCAGTCACCCCTGCCCCTTAAGCCACTTATGTAAGTAAAAGATGAAGCGACCAGCTAAACAAAGAATAACAAAGGGGAAAACACTAGACACACACAATCAGAAAAAAAAGCGAGAGAAAAAAAAGAAGACGACGCAAAATCAACGGACGAAGCGTTGACAAAAATCAAACAATGAAAATCCTGTTCAATAAAAAAAAGGGATGAAAAGGGCGCAGATAAGAAATAGAATTGCGAGCGCCCAAATGATAAAAACAAAGCAAAAGTGGAAAGTGTGTGGGCGCAATAAAGAGCCAACATAAAAACAAAAAGAACACATGGAAAATTTTAAGTAAAGAAATTGTGCTAGCTAATATTATGGACATAGCGCATACGAATAACAAGAGTGGAAATTCCTAAGGCGCTGCCTTAAGTACATGCGAAGGCAGCGGCAAAATCAAGTGCGAACACTTGACTCAATGGCCACTCAATGCGACAAACTTTGCTGTGGCTCAGACACAAACAGCTCAACTGTAGAAAGGGACAGAGAGCGGATTAAACGAGTCAATGAGAACAAGAGAGCACAGCAAATACAAAAATTACTCACAGCAGCCAGCATCCTTGCATTGAGTGAAAAATTCGTCCTCTTAGAGCGCTGAGCGGCAAAAGCTTAAGCGAAAGCTTTCTCTGCAGCTGCTCAGAGAGCGCATCAATAGAGAGAGTGCCGGAGAGCAAGAGTGAGAGAGTACGGGCGTCTGGCTTGTGCTCTTTAACTATGCTCTTAATTTTTGCTGTTGTATTCGAGTCCTTTGTTGAATCAAATAAGTAATTGCTCTTGAAATTCTGTCAATTTGCTAAAAGTTAAACAGAAAAATTCAAATTCTTATACACTGTTTACACAGTTTAAATGGAGTGTATTTGCATTTTTTTTTTTTCTGTCTGTCTGCCCAATTGAAGTCAGTTATTTTGACTATAAAAGCTTGTTCCACGCTTGAATTATTTGTTGTTTAGCCGCGTCAAATAAGTTGGACATTTAAGTTTTAAAATAAAATTTAGCAATTTTAAAAATTGATTTAAAATATTATTCTATTTAGTTTTGTGTAAAGTGAAGCTAAATTTAAATATAAATTTTTTTAAAGAATTTTTAATGGCATATTTTTTTTTACTTACTTTAAGTACGAAATCGTTCGTTGCATACTTTTGAGGGCTCAGCTGATGGCTCTACATCAGTTTATACTTATGCGCTCGATTGACAGCCCAACAGCTAAAATTGCCATTTATCTGTCCAGCCGACCAAGCCGAGCTCACCGGCAGGCCATCAGCTCCAGCAAAGCTACAGCAGGTTATTCAGTCGAGACCTCGGTCAAGTGTGAGTAATTGCGGGCAGTTAGATAGCTGGCAACCTGAAACCCGGAGCGTGAGGTCCCAGTACGTTTATGAAATTTCCATGAGCATAGTGGCCAGATGCCATGGCAGTACTCTAAAAATAGCAGTCATAAGAGTTTTCCTCTTTGTTGTTGTTGGTTTTTGTGAGCTAGTTGCCCAGCTGCGGCAGTGTGGCAGGGAGAAAGGGCCTGCCATCAGCGATTGCTGAGGTTAGCTACAGTTGACTAAACATTTTCATTTAAGTTGAGTGTGTGTGCTAGGCTGCGTGTTGGCCAGAAGTCAATGAGTTTCGCCACATGGCGTATGCTTGATATTGGCTGAGAGCGCTGCGTGCTTGCGTCGACGTTTGCTCAACGATTTCATTAACAAGCTCAACAATCGATAAACTTATTAGTAAGTTTTCAATAATGCTTCGCCAACGCCTAATTAGCCATTGGCGTCCATAATGTGCGCATTCTCATACAATTGAAAACAAATATTTGCATTTTAATTAATGCCACAAGGCGTAGAAAGTCCTAAGCAAGTCTAACAGCTGTTGCTGCCGCTGCTAAGGCGTCAATGATATGAACAGAGAGAGAGAGAGAGAAAGACTCACTATATAGTATTTATGTACACATCTATATAGCTGAAAGTATATGGAATCGTCAGACAAAGCAGGAGTGACAACTGAACAAAACAAAGCTCAACCAAGAGCAGGCAAAGTCTGTAAGAGAGATGGGGGAGGTCAAGACTTCAGCGCGCTGCTAACTAATGAAAAACAAACAAAGTATTCTTTTAGGCGCTCTACAGCTGCTCAGCTGTCTGAGTGTGCGCTCCCACTTGACTGTGTGTGTGTGTGTGTGCGTGTGCCTGATAAGCTGCTGACATCGAAATGTCTCTGAGTGCGTGTGTGAACAAACGTGCAACATCTGCAAAGTTCAAAGAACGCGAGACAAAATTGAAATGGATTAGTCTAGGCTCATGGCAAGGAAAGAGGAGCATGCAGGGGCAAATGGACAGAAAACAAACAGGAGCCAAAGGGTAGGCTGTGATTGTATGTGGGTTGCTTAGGACATTGTCCCGGCATAAAATGAGCAATTGATAAAAAGCATTTATGAAGACACTTCTGACAGATTTGATATTGTACACTCAGAGAAATAAGAATCGTTTTAAATTGTAAATATTATGTACATTTATTATAGTATACACACAAATACATAATAAACAAAAACGTTCGCTATAAAAAAAAAAGATGAAGTTTACATAAATGTATGAAGAGGGCTTTCGAAACATAAAACATATTTTACCCAATGCTGTGTAGAAAATAAATAAATTAATAATTGTTGCTTTTCAACATTTTTGAACATTTTTACGTTATTCCAATAAAATTTTATATCTCAGAAGGAGCACTGATTTTCGCAAAGTTTGTACTCGATAGAAATACTACATTTTTAGATTTTCTTTAAGTGCATATTTATTTTATATGTGTCAAGTGTCATTTTAATTGCAAATCAGAAACGAAATTAGGAAAGTTACTTTAATCAAGTGCAATTTGATTAAATTGAAGTGAAGTGAAAATATTTACTTAGTCTATGTTATTTGTCATTTGCTGCTAAGAAAATCTGATTGTTTTTTTTTTTCAATAAAATAAACAAAACAATTAAAGTTAAAAGCGCCATCAGTTTGAAAATTAAGATACATTTAATTGTTTGCTACAACAATTTTCTTAGCGGTTTATTTCCTAGCTAATTGCCTAAGTCCATTCTTATTTAGTATTGTAAAATGTATCAAACTAAATGTAAATAAATAAGTATAAATACTTTTTTTACGCAAAGTTGATTTTAATAAATTTTGAACAAATATAATTTTAGCAATATAAACAAACTTTTTACATAATTTTGTGAATATGCACAGGAAGTTTGTAATTTACTATTTTAAATATTTAAATAAATTTGAAATCTAATATTTCTAATGTTTATTTAATATCGTTGTCTATATTTAACTTATAATAAAATATATATATCTTATTGTTGTGGTTTTTACATACACGATTAAAATGTTGTCACTCATTGGTTGCTCAGTGTAGTTGCTAATTAGTTTTTGTTAGTTTATAATGACTTATCTGGTCTGTCTGGTCCCCTGTACAGTTGCCAAATCTAGTCTATAAATAATTTGAAGACAGTTTTACGAGCATCGAGGTCCCATTGATAAAGTGTTGTGCAAGGTTTGCCAGGCGTAGTTCGAACTTGGCACAATAATCGTAATGTCATTGGCTTGGTAAGCGTCCACCTCCCCCTCACTGCCTGCTGACTGACCCATAAAAAGTACAAGTTTGATACAGGTTATTAAGTAAATGTAACTGGCACATAGCTTGCCAACCCACACACACACACACACACGTACACATTAACACATGCACACAGGAGCCTGCACATAAACAATACTTTATTTACACTGTAATGGCATATAAAATGGCTGCCGTTGCCATTTGCTGTATATTTGCGCTTAACTTGTGTGCGTTTGTGTGTGTGTGTGTGTGGCCAGTTGTTTAATTTCTACGATTTTATTTTGCCACATTTTTGTGTGCTGCATTTCTGGGAGGCGTGCCCGGGCGCCCTCTGCTCTGCCCTGGTCCTTGTTGCTTATTTATTTTCGTAATAACAATAAATAACATTTTTCTTCGGTTTTTGCCAGTGTGCGTGTGTGCTTGTGTGTGTATGTGTGCTTGTTGGTGTGTGCGCTCATTTGCTAAGTTGTTTTATGCGCCTGTCGCTTGTTTTGTGGCTTTTTGACATTATTTGGATTAAGCAAATAAATCTTGCTCATGGCTAAACTTTTTTAATATTTTTTCTTCACTGCGCACACAATGCAAAAGAAAAAAAATAATAAATACATAAAATAAATTAAAGGCATCCCATCGAATGTGCCTAAGGCTATGCCTTTGGCTCTTGGAAGTGCAGTAATGCGATTTGTATCTGGCAAATTAACTGATGTTTTGTCATCAACAAGTTTAATTGAAAACAAGCAAACGAAATTTGTTAAACAAGCAAATAAACGTATGAAAATAATGAAAATAATACACGTAAACATTTCTCAAAATACAAAATTCTATGTTTCCTGCATAATTAAAGTACGCTTAGTGCGGTCCTGCATTTATATATGTATATATATTTTTATCTTTTTTGGTGCAGGAAAATATTACACAAAGCCATTTGCATTTTCGGCAGTTTAGTTTTGTGTTTCTACTCTGTAACGCATCCAATGCAATTTTATACAAACTGTATTAGTACACTGTCACCTATATTATACTAAATATAGTAAAAATATGTTGAATATATAAAAATAAAAATCCTTTTAACATGTTTTTTTTTNATTTTTTTTAATTTAAACGAACAAAATGAAAACGAAATACATTTTATAAATAAATGTTCAAATACTAGAATTATTTGCATAAAGAATATACGTTTGCAATTATACAAGTAAATGTAGGACATTTTCGACCTAATAAAAAGGTATCTGTTAGTCGAGCCTATCATCTATGTGCTCTCTCTTGTATGCTGAATTTTGAACAATTTATTTGACAATAAAATTGACAGCAATTGCTATGAAAAATTCATATTTTCATGTGAAAAATAGAAAGGTGTGTGACTTCAGGTAAAGCGTGTGTGCCAAAAAGAAACACACGTGCATAAAACGTTGCTGGGCATAAATATATATATACATATTTTTGTATATTTATTTTTGTCAGATTTAAAGCGCAGCTTTTAGATATATCTTAGAAATTATGCAATTTCGAAGCGCGTGTTGGAGTCCATGTCTGGAGGTTTTGCTAATGAACACAAAAATTAAGGCTCCTAGACTTAATTACGCTCATAAATGGAAGCTGCCAAATGAGCTTCTAATGGAGTTAGTTTTCTTTTTTTTGGCTGGGTTTTTTATGGGGTTGCCACATAACGTGCATATTTCAATTAGACGTGGCTAATAAAACATAAAAGATGCTCGCTGTCTGTCAGGCCGCAGGCATTTAAAACTCACAGCAAGCCGCAGTAAACCGCAGCAAGACGCAGCCAACAACAGCATTAGCAGCAACTGGCAGTTGGCCTTTTTGAATTATGAAGAGCGAACACAGAGTGTGGTGCAAAATAATTCCGCAAACACACATTTGGCCTTTCAAGCCCAAAGTGTGCGAAAGAGAACGGTGAAGGAGCGAGACGGAGCTAGACCAAATTGTAACACATTTTTTGAATTGTGTTTGGCATTTTGAATGAATGAAAAGGCAACTGGGATCCACTGGCATGAATAGCAAAAATTGCTGACGTGTTGCTGGCTGGCTGTGTGT
>SCDT01002327.1:0-20302 GCA_004143765.1 Drosophila melanica | reverse complement strand
TATATTTATTGCATATAAAAAATATATTTAAAATAAAAATTTTTTTTTATTTTATATTAAACTAAAATATTTTGCAAATATACAATTATTCACTCGAAATAGCCCAGTTTTTCGAATTTGGCCAACATATACTTGACATCCTCAACATATTCATCCAAGAAATACATCTTTTTACGTAAATCATTGTTTTGCAGCAATTCGGGTATATCAAAAGCATTTGACCTAATACCGTGCATGATCGGAAGTAACGTTGAAAGCAGAAAAATGTCTACAAAATAGATTTATTGATAATATATAAAATAAATAGTTACCAAATTAATATAGCATTAAAACTTACCCAAGAATTTATGACGTGACATTTGCCTCTGAAGCTCATCTAAGTTCGGTAATTCACCTTTAAAGCCTATCTTTTTCAGTGTATCAACAAAAGTTGAGAAATAAAATTTAAGCAGCTGTTCGCAATGGTTTCGACGATCTTCAGGTGACATCAGCATGTATATAGAATAAATCAGATCGATGGTAATCGGACAAACGTTGCATATTTGATAATCCACCAACATGCAATCTTCAAGGGTTCCATCTTTTTTATCCGTCTTAAACAACATGTTCCGCAAATGAAAATCGCCATGCGATAAGATATAATACCCGTTCGGCTGACGATTTTCGCGATACTCTTCGACTACATCTTTAAAGTGTTGCAGTATGTTATGCTGAAGGCTCTTAAAGTAAGTCGTGTACTTGGTTAACTCTGGTACTTGATCGAGGAACTCCAGAAAATTACCTATGCCCTCTGTCAGAAAGGGATCTTCCATGAAATTTTTTAAGTCACTGAGACCATGTTTGAATTCCTTAAGAAAATCTGGTGTCTGAAATAAATAAGCCGTTAGATGGTTATTTCAGAAAATTATTTATAAATTATTAGTACTCACCTCGTCCAGAACCTTCATGCTAACTGCATGTATTTTCGCCAGCTTCGAGTAGGCGGCCTTCAGTTCCTCAATAGTAGCACCCCGATCCCGCACCACGACATAGCCCTGCGGCAACAGATCTTCGAATACCATCACTTTTCGCGGCTTCACGCTGTGATAGAGACAGGGCACACACAGCCTGGTCTCATCGTTGGCCTCTCTCAGAATTGCCTCGAATCGGGGCAGCACCTTGGTGTACATGCCAATCTCCGTCTCAAAGATATACGAATCGCTCAGCATTTCCTTCTTGTGACCCTCCTCCTCGGGCATTGTCTTGATGATCAGCGACTTGGAGTGCTCTCCCCGCTGGGTGGTGTACGAGACATTGGCCCGAAACATAACACTCGCATAGTGATCACCTTTGGCACTCGCCGGCGACGTCTGCACATCCACGACTTTCAGTTCGGGTGCGCTCTCGTAATTCGCGAGTACTTCCGTAAAGAATTGTGCGTTTAGCCACTCGGGTGCCACCAGTTCGTCGGTATTAAAGCTGTCGTTATTTGTTCCCATATTGTAGTCTAATAATTTAACTATATAAAAGAACTGCCTGTTTTTAGCGAACGATTCAACGAAACCGTGTGTAATGAGCTTTTCCCTACCGGCGGCGTCTATATAAGCACTTTTTGCTAAAAGCTTTTGATACTCTATCATATGCAATCTGTGCTGAATGGAAATAAATTTCTATTAACATTCGCAATTCAATTGATAACTCTGCTCAAAAAAATAAAGATTACGATTTGAAAATCATGAGGTTTAATTTTGGAATTTTGTAATGCCTTTTTAACAACAGTTGAGTATACTTTAAAGAAAACTGAGCAAAATAAAAATCATTCGAAGCTCAATTTGTTACCTATTAAAAGCTCAGATAAAAATTTATACATTTCCCAATGTTTATGTAATTAAAAAATATGCTTTCTATACCCTAAATCAATTGAAAATGGGTAAAAAGGGTATAATGGTTTTGTGCAAATATATGTAACAGACAGATATTACAAAAGCTAGAAATCTGAAATTGGTTACATTTAGTTTGTATAAATCATACGCAGAACAAGTTTATTTCAAAAGATCGATAACTCTTTCCATTTTTTTATTATCGATTTTTATCGATTTTTACCCTTTTTAAGTAAGAACCACCAATATTTATGTTTAAATTTTACTTTAAACATACGCAGGTTTTAAATACTTTAGTCCAGACTTTTCTCAATTTTGGCATGATTTTTAACAAGAAATTTTACCCACTCAGAATCAGGTTAAATGTTGTTTTTTTTTTATACTATTTGTGGCCAGGAAAATCGATTAAAAGTGCAAACTCGCAATTTTAAATTTAAAAACAAAATGTTTTCGAAATAAGCAAGGGGCGAGTACATGCTTTTTATCCAAAAAAAATCAAAAATCTAATTTTAATGTAGAATCAATTTTAATGAAAAACAATGACCAAAATGCAATCAAACATGAAAACCGGTTAAGTTTTGATAAATTTATGGGTATTTGAAAAACGAGACTTATGGGTCCTAGGGCTTTACATGTCCAAATTTCTCTCAATTTTTGCATGATTTTTTTACAAAAAATTCGACCCCCTTAAAATCAAAGTAAATGTGGTTAAATGAAAAATCATGACCAAAATTCCATCAATCATAAAAATTAAGATTTAACAAATTTATGGGAGTTCGAATTATGAAACCTATGGGTCCGAGAGCTTTACATGTCCAAACTTTTCTCAATTTTGGCATGATTCTTAACAAAAAATTTGACCCACTCAGAATCAGGTTAATTGTTGTTTTTATAAGATTTGTGGGCAGCAAAATCGAACAAAAGCGCAAAAAAAAAATTTTCGAAAATAAGTAAGGGGGGAGTAAATGGTTTTTATCCTAAAATAAAAAAAAAAATGTGATTTTCAAAAATTATGGTATAGCTCAAACAATCATCCCATTTACCGTTAGATGACTTATACTGAATTGTTGTTCAAAGTGAAGTTCTTATCAGAATATATTTAAAAGCACCAATCGATATATCGCAAATGTTAATCGAATGGCACTATTCCACTATCGATAGCCTGCAAGCACAATAGTATTACAAGCAACTCCCTCAAATGGATGTGACGCTAGACAAGAAATTGCAAGGATTTCAACTGGTCGCGCAGGAAAAGGTGTGTGCCAATTAATTTTAAAGTAAACCAATTGCAATTGTTGTGTGGCCGCCCCAGTTGCAGGCCATACTATGCTCTATACCTGGGAAAAAGGAGCTCATCTTGGAGCCCGAACTGATCAAGCCGCTGGAACATGTGTGCACCGCCTCCTGGCTAAAGTGAGTGCATGTCTCGGCCCTATTTATATAAAAATGTTCAAGCAAATTCACTTACAGGCTGAAAGGCATCCAGCGGATTTACAAACACGATGCGAAACAACGGCTGCCTCGCGCCTCCGACCAGGTGCACATTTACATGATACGCAGCCTGCTAGGCACATATCAAACGTTGCTGCGTCAACTGCAGCCACTGACGCTGACCGCGCCCGCTGAGTCCGGGGACTTGGCACTGCGCATGTTGCACATCATTTGCGTGCCCAGCTGCTATGCGTATTTCCATGCACTGCTGGAGCAGGCGGGTCTGTGGGGTGTGGTGCAACTGCATCACTACAACTGGGATTTCATATACCTCGATCATGGTGTGCTCAGTCTGGAGCTGCCCAATGTAAGTACAGACGTGGCAGGATTCTATTTGGAATCTCGAAATCTGCCTTTTAGCATATCTAATCTCTGCACAGCTCTCATCATTCTCTTTTTATGCAGCTATACGAGTGCCTCTATCTGCAGGGAAATAGCTCGGCGCTGCCAGCCGTAGCGCAGAGTTTACGCCTGTTGCACATGATTAGTGGACCGCCCGCGCTGACGATCACCTTTGGCGGCCATGCAGCGCAGCTGGTGCACCTGATGCATGCACTGGGACCGGTGCCGGCGCCCACTAGCCCGCCCGACTTTGGCGCCTGGCTAATTATTGACCGTGATAAGGACTATGCCGCTACATTGCTAACGCCTGCAATTTATGCCGGTCTGCTTTTGGAGGTGTTTCAGCTGCGCGCCGGCGAAATCCTCATTGACAACGCTAACAATAAGATACGCAGTCAAAAACTGCAGCTGCTTCAGGGCAAAGCGGATTGCGCTCCGAGCACGTCTAAGCCAAGCAGCATACGGCTGAACTCCGCCTGCGATGAGATCTACGGTGATAATCGTTACAAGCACTTTGCGCAGGCAAGCAGTTTAGTGCGCGCCCAGGTGAAGGCATTGGGTCTGGAGCTGCAGAAACTCAACGATATGCAGTTGGAGGAAATGCACGACTATGTCGCACGCAAGCTGCCCAAACTAACCGAACTGAAGGCCAAAGTGTTGCGTCATCTAAATGCCTCGGAGATTGTCATCCAGATGCTGGGCAACTTTCGCCGGCTGCAAACTCTGGAGGAGGACATCCTGAACAATGTGTCACGCAAGCGCCTGCTGTCCGAGATCGATGAGCTGCTGACTACAGACGCAACACGTTGCGTCTGCTCTGCCTGCTGCACTTGTGCGCCGGCGTTGCGCCCGAAGAGCTGCAAAGCTTTGCCCGCAACTACTGCAACATGTTTGGACATCGGGAGCTCTGTGTGTTTCAGCAGCTGGCACAAGCGGGCCTGTTGCCGGTGCTGCAGCCGGAACGTAAGACTGCAACCAAGCTGTTGTCTAACCTGCCACTGCCCAAGTTCCAGCAAACCGAATTTCAGGCCAACGCTAATCGCCTCAAATTGTTGACATCCTGCGCAGACGCAGAGCAAGCTGCTGCTGCTGCTACCGCCGCCGGTTTCAGTGGACGACAACCAGCCACACAATCCTGTCCCAGCTTCGTGTTCAATGGCATGTACATACCACTGGCGGCGCAGCTCTGCTCCATACTACTCAATGCGAACACCGCTGAGCAGTTAGCCTCCAAGCTGGCCATGATCGAGGGCCTGCAGGTGCACGTGGGTGGACAAACTAGCACGCCCAAAGCTTATGCGGCACAGCTGAAGGCGACAACAACAGAGACCACCGATGTTTTTCCGCTGCGGCTGCGCAACCTATTTGTTTTTGTTGTGGGCGGCGCCAACTATGCGGAGATTGCGGCTTGTGATTTTGTGGCCAAACTGACGGGTGCCCAAATAACGGTTGCCTCGGACACACTACTAGCGGGCAGCGATCTAATCGCTGCTGCCTTCAACAACTGAATCTATAACAATCAAATTTGAATATGTTTATATTTTTGTAATAAAACTTTTAACTGCTTTAATTTTCCTGTCGATAAACTTCAAGGGGTTAAAAGAAGTGTGATGGTGGTTAATACTACAATGTAGTCAACATTTGTTGAATAAAAATCAACACAATACTCTTTAATTATTGTATTCATAGGCATTTAAAATTATTTATAAAAATCAACATTTAATTGTATTTTTTAAATTTTAAAACAAAACGTTGCAGTTTTTAAACTGCTTGAATTTCGATCGGCAAAAGGGATATTTCAGGGTAGCAAGGTTCAAGAAAAGTGTGACCATGTATCGATTAATTATTAGGAAACACCTTTAAATCAGCCAACGCACATTTAAATAACTCACGCCCTTACGGATCAACAAAATAATCTTTAATTTTACACATAAATATTTAGCCTTATTTAATTGCATTAAGCTAGCTTTTATGGCGTCTAGCGATCTCCGCCAGTCATGCCGGGCACCCGATACAGAAACTCCCCATCGTCATCATAGTAGGCATCTTCCACACGGTATGTGGCGCCACGGCGGAACAATTTGCGTGGGATAACAATACGATCTTTTACCTTACTCATCTCGTATTTGCGTTGATCCGCAACGCTAACCACAACTTCAGTCTGCTCGAATTTCGGCACAAAACTGGGCAAGACGCCCGTGCCGCCGGGATTGTCCATCGGTTGTCCCAGCTGTTGCGGCTGATCGGGCATTAGCTGTAGTTCCTTAAGCTCCTGCAAGCGCATTTTTCGCTTGTTTTTCACTTTGTCCAGCAAATAGGTTTCCTCCTCACCCACCGAGGGGGGGATAATCCGATCGTCCACTCGCTGGACCTGCATTCCCAGCTGCTTGTTGCCTTCAGCTCCAATCAGCGCGCGAAACTCAGTTGTCTGTGGTGTAGGCAGCTCCGGTCGCGTCGGCCACTGTTCTGGCGTCAACTGTTTTAGATCGCCCTGTTGCCGCTGCGCGAACTTTTGCAAATGCTGCCACAGCTCGGGCGGCACATCGGCGCAATTGCCGGCGCGCAATTGCGCCCAGTTGCGCATGACGCTGGCATCATGGGAGCGTATGCGTTTCACGCTCTGTGGCCGCCACTTGGAGCGCAGCACCTTCTGCACAATGTCCGGCGTAGCCGGAAAGCTCTCGGCCAGTCGCTCCACGGTCCATTCGTCTGCATCGCGGTCATGCAGCAGACGAATTTGCTCCTTCTCCGCGTACAGCAGCAAATTTGGCAATTTGGCATCGCGAAAATATTTGTGCCGGATCATGAATTGGCGCACACGATCCCGTTTCTCACGTTGCTCAGCCTCATGCTGGCGATGTGTTTTATGGGCGGACATAAAGTCCGATTCCATATCGGCATAATCCTCACTAGCATCGGCGCCCTGCTGCTGCAAATTCTGCAGTTGATAACCCATGCCAGGATTGGCGCGTCGCGGCACTCGAGCGAGGAGAGCCCACTGTGCCGTGTACAGGCTACGTATGATAAGGCGTGCTGTCATTTTAACATTACTTAAGCCTTGTTATTGAAACAGCACGCAAGTTAATATAGTGGCAAAAGAGGACTGGAACTGATCGATAGTATCGATACAAACACAGCTGATAGTTTTCCGCCTTAACGTTTCCCAATTTTTGCAAAAACATTACATTTAAAATTTAACAAAACTGAAACTAAGTACTATACATTAAAATAAATAAATATAATAAATGAAAGAAAAAAATAAAATTCACTATTTTCTTAACTATCGAAACAATGAGTCGAGTATTTTTTTTTTTTTTTGGGTATTTTTTAGCACTGCCGTAAACGACCCACTAATAGAATTGTTTACAAACGCTTAAATTCGTTTTGAGTTCGTAAAATTCTCAAAGAGCAGCATGTCCACGCCAAATAACGAAGCCGGTGGCGGCAATTTAATGGACGAATTCGAGGAGGCCTTTCAGGCCTGTCTACTGTCGCTAACAAAGCAGGAGCCCAACTCCGGCACCAACAAAGAAGAAATTGAACTGGAGGTGCAGAAGACAACGAATCGTTTTATTGATGTCGCCCGCCAAATGGAGGCATTCTTTTTGCAAAAGCGTTTCCTGGTTTCCACGCTCAAGCCCTACATGCTCATCAAGGATGAGAATCAAGATTTGAGCATTGAAATCCAACGCAAAGAGGCGCTACTGCAAAAGCACTACAACCGATTGGAGGAGTGGAAGGCCTGCCTATCGGACATACAGCAGGGCGTGCATAGTCGTCCCACACCGCCTATGATTCCCGGCCCGTGTCCTGTAGGCATGCAGCCAATGGGTGGCCCCGGACCACGCCCCGGCTTAATGAGCGGCATGCCACCGGGCGGCATGCCTTCGGTGGGTCAATTGCCGGCCGGACAACAGCATCTATTGCAGGCACAGCAAATGCAGCAGTTGCGCATGATGGGCAAACTGCCGCCCAAATGATGCTCCTTTTTAGCTTTTAAAATGTAGCTTAAGATGTACAACATTTAATAAATTCAGATAGTTTATTATTATTCAAAGATTCTTGGCCTGTCATTTGATGCTCAAAGCAGAAAACCAAGAGACACAGCAATATAAGCTATGTTTAATTCTCGATTTCGTGACAATATAAATAAAACTGCTTGAATATTGTTAAAGGTAACCATTCCCACAATCGGATTCAACTGATTTGTACAGGATACGCAAAAAGTTTTATAACAGATAAACACACGCAAAAAGTATTAATTGTATCGTATTCTGTGCCATTTATTGTTTGTTATTTTGCTGCGTGGTAGTTAAATTTTGTAGACCTTAGCAAAGATCGCATATAATAGCTAATATATCTATGTATATATAACTCATTCGCATGTGTGCTTGTGTGTGTGTGTTTTTGTGTGTATTTGTATATAAATTGGTATCGATATCTAATATAATTCTAAATGTATTAGGACAGTTTTAAACTTAAATCAGGCATAAAAACTATTTAAACTTATGCTTGGGCATGCTATATTCATGAATGCGCGAAAACAAATCAATTTGTTTTGTTCCCAATGAAAGTAAGACATCAATTAACTAAGATTAAATCGAATAGAAAAAAAGTTAACCACATATGTTATGTTGATGAGGCATCGCAATCCATTCACCACCTTCTCCCTCGCTGTGTGCGCATCCAATGGATTCGTGTACATCATATATGTATATATGGACTTGGGTCTAGTCTATCTCGTATACCTTGTCCGCTTCGAAGCCTGGCGCAGGCGCAGTTGGCGCAACCGGAGCACCGTCAGCGGTTTGACCAGTGCCTTGATTATAGCCCGCTGCCGATGGATGCTGATTGGCATAGAGCAAGGGATTCATGTACATGCCGCTGGGATGCACGATATGCGTGTGCAGCTGTAACAGATCCTTGTACATGGTCGGATCCCCGTTGTTCATTTCATTGTATAATTGCTGCAAATAGCTGGGCACCAGCTGTATGACCTGATTCTGTGTTAGCTCCGGATGATCTTTGGATATTTTCATGTTGAGCAACTGCAACAGTATATCCGAACGGAAGCCAAAGATCTTGTTGGATGTTACACTGCCAGAGGCATTGCCAAACTGGGTGGCCATCGTTGCGCCAAAAGCGTTGCGATCATAGCTCATGTACTGGGACGCTTGAACGGCACGCGTCTTCTCCGCTTCGTACTCGGCCCAGGCGGATTTGCGTTCCTCCTCAGTTAGATTCTCGTGCTCCTCTTGCTCCAGCAGCGAGTCATGCTCATGGTATTTAAATATAAGCTTATCATGCTCAGTCAACAGCTCGGCAAACAAACGATCTTTGGGCAGAAGCGGCATCTCACGCTCAACGCTCGGCTTCAGCTCGTATGTATAGAGCTCCATTAGATCGGTTTGATTGTAATGCCTAGAAATCTGCTGCTCATCGATGACACGCTTCGCCGTTGCCTGCTTGGCTACCTGACGCTCATAGACTTTCTGCTCCATGGTGCCCATGGCAATAAGCCGATAGATGTAGCAGGGCTTTACCTGACCAAAGCGATACACACGAAAGATGCTCTGCGTATCGTGCGAGGGATTCCACGAAACATCAAAGATGACCACACGATTGGCCGCCACAAGATTAATGCCCAGGCCGCCAGCGCGTGTGGAGATGAGAAAGAGACGGGCACGCAAATTGCTGGCATTATTGAACTGCTTGCACATGGACTCGCGCTGCTCCACGCTGCAGGAGCCATCCAAACGGAAGTAATCCTCGCCAGATGTCCAGCAGCCCTTAAAATTTCCCACATCACCTGCGGCATGAAAAGAAGAAAACATTGAGAAAAGAAACCTTTTTTTTTTGCATATGGGAAAAACTTTTATCTAAAACTCAACATTTTTGGCATGACCGAGCAAAGATTTACCCAACGACTCACCCTCAAACTCGTAGCCCTTGGTATTGCTATCCACCAGCGAGAGGAAATGCTCGATAACATCCAAGGATTGTAGGGACTGCGAGAAGACGAGTAGCTTGTCACCAATGGCCTCGCACTGTTGCAGTAAACGCAGCAGGATTAGCAGTTTGGGGGAATGATTAACGTTGTTCAGCTCCCTCTCCTCGACAAATGGCTTCCACCACTCAGAGGGATCATCTTTTTGTACAGATGGTCCACTCGGTAGCTCCATATCCGAATCGCTGTCCACCAGACCAGAGCGTACGCCGTTGCGCGTCTTGCGACTCTTCACTTTACTGCCGCCAGCGGCATCTGTATTGACAAGGGTTAAGCTGGCATCCGATTTGAACGATTCAGCGCTATCCGATGAGTTTGAAACGGCCTCCTCCTCCTCAGAATCATCACATATGAAGCCCTCCATTTCGTCGGAGTCATCGTTGCTCAGTAAACGCTTCGCGATTACGTTGTCGCTGTTCACACGCAGATTCATTGGATGTGTCCAGATGCGTCGCAAGTCCTGAAAATCTTGAAACAGACGCGCACCCTTGCCGCATATATCGGAGCTGCCCTGGTCCCGATGCGTGGTCATATAATAGCCATACAGCTGCTGCTGCAGCTCAGACAATGTGGTATAGACGACATACTCATGCTTAGGCGGCAAATAGGGCGCCAGCACCGAGTAATCCCGTCGCTGTATACAGCCCTCGAGCAGCTTGTGCAGAATATGCGAGCGATGCTTCATCAGACGCAAATCGCGTTCCGTGGAGTCCGTGTACTGGCCATTGCTGATCGGATTGACAAATCGATTCATATACTCCTTGTATGTGCCCAATAAATTCGGCTTCACAAACTGAATCATGCAATAGTCTGGGTAAACAGGGGGAAAAACAAAAATGAACAAAGGGTTAACAAAAGGTTAATGCTGTTGGTTTTTTCTTAAAGTTGAGTAAGTTTAAAAGCACATTAAAATGATTTTTTCATTCCCGAACTATAAATCGGGCCTCTTTTAAAGCTCTTCTCACTAAACTTTAAACAAATGCTCAGTCAATTTTTAGAGGTACAAAATTGTTAACATTTTTACATACATAATAAGCTTCATATTATTCTTATAGAAGGCTGCAAACTGGTTTTCAATATTTTTAAAGCATAAACCGAAACAAAAATCACATTTAAAATACCTTTGGTTACATTTTATGAAATTTGTAACCCATAAATTAATGTTACCTTAGCTCAAATACAGTATTAACGAGAAATTGCAAACTATGTTATCCCCTTAAACTTAACAGAATGCGACGAGCCAAAACCAACGCAGGAATGGAACCTAAACATTGGTTCGTTTTTTTATGTACTCGTATATAGTTGGAAGACCTAGTTGCTACGAAACTATTAAAATTAATAAATTATTAATAGGTTTGGCATTTCCAGTAATAAAATAAAAAAATTCGTTTAAGCTCCTCAAATTCTCTCAAAAAAAATTAAAGAAACCAATTAATTATTATTCGCTATTAAAATCCAAATAATCAAGCTATATATATTGGTACTTGTTAAAGCTTCTCTCCTAACTAAGTGTTGCCTTAAGCATATTTCATTATGGCATAAAGAAATCAAGAGTCATCTAGTTGATAACTTACATTCTTTGAGATTATTTTGGAGCGGCGTGCCGGTGAGTACAATGCGCCGCTTGGTGCGCATGCGTGTGACCGCCTTGCTGATCGATGTCTTCTCGTTCTTCAGCAGATGGCCCTCGTCGCAGACGACCAGGTCAGGCCCGGGCTCAACCAGAGCCTGCTGCAGCTGTTCGCGCTGCTTTTTGCGCAAGCCCTTGGCTTTCTCGTTGGCCAAAATGCGATACATGTCGTAGCCCAGTATGCAGACGCCGCCCTCTTCGAACCATTCGTTGAGCTTGAAGATGCGCGTCGGCTTGTCCTTGTAGCGTGAGATGTCATAGACCTCGATATCCCGACGATGAGCAAAACCCATCCAATGGCGAAACTCGCGCGCCCAATTATTGACGGTGCTCAGCGGCGAGATCACCAGCACACGCTCGACGCCCGTGCGCCGCGTGTTCGTGAGCAGCGTGTGAGAGAGAGTTACCACCTGGAGCGTCTTGCCCAGGCCCATGCAATGAGCCAGTATGCAGCCGGAGCCGGGCTTCTGTTCGCTCTCCTTGAGCGTCTCGAAGCAAGCGTCCCACATGAACTTAACGCCCGCCACCTGATGTGGTTTCAGCTTCTTGAGCAGACCCTTGTCCACTTGCAGCAGCGCCTTCTTTGATTCCTCGTCAAAGTCCAATATCAATTCGTTAATCTCAATGCTCTCCGATTTCTCGAAGATGCGATTGTAGAGCTTTTGACGCTCCTCGATGCGTTTGCGACGATCCTCCTCCTCTTTGGCAGCCTCCTTGGTGGTCAAATCCAAATCTTTAGTCTTGATAATTTTTCGTATATGCTTGCGCTTATTTTTGTTTTTCTCATCGTCACCATCGTCGCTATCGCCGCTGGAATTCTTTTTGATGCGTCGTCGCTTCTTTTTCTTCTTGTCATCGGGCTCAAAATCGGATGAATCTTGGGCGGAGCCTGCATCCTTTTTGCCGCCAAAACTGCGACGTTTACGCTGCGGCATCACCTCACTGCCGCTGCTCAGTGCGTCCTCGGCTTCCGCTTCATCGGAATTGTGTGCATCGTCCTGATCCGATTCGGCTTGATCCTCCTTGACATCGGCATCCTCGGCTGCTTTATAATCGGAATCATTATCGCTGTTAGCTTTATTGCGCCGACTGCGCTTCGAGGTGCTCGCCTTCTCCAGTTCCGAGTCGGTGCTCATTTTCCGCTTTTGCTTTGTGGCTTCTTCTTCGTCTGGTGCTTCTAGTTTTGCTGCTTCTACTGCGGCTGCTGATTTAGCTTTTGCCGCTCTTGCAGCTGGTGTGGGCAGCTTTACACGCTTTACGCGCACCACACAGCGTCGCAGCTTTTGTACCTGATCCTCGCTTGTTGCGCTGTCGCTGTCGATCAGCAGTTTGGTGAGTAAACTCTGTTTAATAGGCTGCTTCTGGGCGCGTCCCTGGGGCGGGGTAGTGCCTGAGGAGCTGTTGCGAACACGCTGATTTGCTTTTTGCAATGGCTTCACAATGATATCTGACTCTTCGTCAGTAAACGTATCCTCGTTGTCGTCGCTCAATTCAATAATGCTCACGTTTTTGCGGCTTTTGCGCGGCGGCTGCACAGAGCCTGACCTTAAACTTGTTTGTTTTGTTCTAACGTTAATGTTCGAATTTCTTGTCGACCTGGTGCTTGGCTGTGCCAGCAATTTCTCTAGCGGCACAATGCTTATCTTGAATGGTGGCTTCTCGTCTTCCACGATTTGATCGTCCGAGCCGTCAGCTTCGGTTACTGAATTGTCTGCTGTTGTTGCTGTACCGTTTCCGTTAATGTCATTACTTTTGCTGTCATTAGTTGTTGTTGCTGCTGTTTTTCTTGTTGTTTTTGTTGAGTTCTCGTTGACATCGTTGCTTGTCTTCGGCTGCTCAGTTGATTTTTTGATCTGTTTTTCGCTGCTCTTGTTGCTGCTGTTGCGGCTGCTGCTGTCTTCGCAGTCCTCTTCTGGTTTGATCAAAATTGCAACAAATGTCTCCCGAGAGTCCGAATTTTCCTCTCCCATAGGTAACAGCGTGTACGAGCTTCTTTGCGCCGCGTCTCAATTTCAAACAAAGCTAAAACGCATTACAACAACATAAATATATTTATATATATACATAATAAAAACACAAAAAAAAAAATTAAGATAACAAAAACTGCAGTACATTTATTTTTGTCTTTGTTTTTCTTTTTAGTTAATTTGCACGAATCGCTCTTTGAGCTGCATTCGCCGCGCGTCCGCTTTCGGCGTTTTTGTTGCGCTCTGCTTCTTCTGCCCTTTTTGCTTGGTATTTTTTTCTTTTTGCAAATCTTTCATTTATTGGCGTAGTTTTTTTTTTATTGTGAAGAACTATATCGAAACTATTGATATAAGGTACTCCATGCACAATTATTGCTTTCTTTTATGCGCTCGCGCTCGTTAAACATTTTAAATTAGTTAATTTTCTTAGCATTTCACCGCCGCGCTTTTTGGCACAGACGCTCATACACACATGAACACTCACACATGCAAATGCACCACTCACCTATTGCGATTTTTCAATTGCGTTTTCATGTCGACCAACACTTGTAGTGTATTCACTACACATCTATAAATTATTTATGAATAATTTTGACTTCATTTGAATCAGTTACATATATATTTAATTAGATAGAAGCAGCGTTCTGCCAACGCCGCCGCTACAAATTTTATTTGCTGGTATACACAGCACACAAGCACACAGATGTTGACGATAATGGCAATGGCAACTCTAGCGCCGACACTAGTGATGAGCCATATTTAAATACTTGATATTTATTCATACTGTAACTTATTAACTAAAGAATGGTTATTTTTCTAGGGGAAAATTCTGACTTCACTAGCTCAATACATATATAAATATATTTACGCACGCAAAAATTTATTCAAAATTAAATCTTGTGTGTATAATCTCAGTCTGACCCTCCAGTGACTGTTTTGTCACTCTAACAACTAAAGTATCGCTCATATCTAGCCTATTTCTTACGCTTGCAGACCTGTTGTACAAAAGTATGCAGATACAAAATTAGGCTTAACAAATTCCAAATGCAATGGAATTTGCTAAAGTTTAAATTATGTGTAGTTATTTATATATTTAGATATTTAGATAAATTAAGTGCAATTTATAAGCACGCCGCCAGCTGTTCAGCGTGCAGCGTTGCCACACCTTGATTAAAGTGCTCAGTGCTGCCAACACGTGTCGAAAATACAAAGCAAAGAAAAACACCAAAAAACGCAGAGAAAACATGCTACCAGCCGAAGAAGCAAAAGCAATAAAAAAGAGGAAAACAAGCAGCAAATATGTTTGATATAACGAGGCAGCGGAAGAGACAAAAATTATAAATTAGTGTAGAGAAAAAATTTGCCCAGTGTGCGAAGAGAAGCAAAGCTGCATTCATTAATTGAGCAAAAAACGACAAAAAAGACCAAGCAGCTATGAGCAACAGTAACAACAACAGCAGCAGCAACAATAATATCAGCAGCATGCCATACCCGGAATCCGAGGAAGAGGAGGAGGAGCTCAGCGGCTCTTACAACATCAATGACAACGGGGGCCAGTTAAGCGACTGCGGCAGCAGCAGCAACAGCAGCGCCGCAGCCGCCAGCAGCAGCGGAAAAACGGCGAGCAGCTCTAGCAGCAACTCAAGCGACGAGGACGACGACGACGGGGATGAGGATGGCTCGGATCAGGATACGCGCAGCGATTCTGATTCCGATTCTGATGATGATGACGATGATGCCACCACCACGCAATCCGATCAGCTGGAACTGGCGCAGCTCGCCGAGCGGCAAATCTTTCGATTGCCTCGCGGACTCTGCGAGAATGCGAGCATCTTCCACGAGTTCTTTTCCGTTGAGACCTGGAAATTGCTGCCCACGAACATTCAAGCGCAACTACAGCCACTGTTGCCCAGCTACTCAACACTTCTGCCATCCGCGCAGGCGGCCGCTGAGCAGCAGCGCACGCTGCTGCAGCTATTCAACGGGGGTCTGCAGCGTTTTGGGCAGTCGCCGCTGCTGCGACTGCAGCGCCAGCTGGAGGAGGGCAGTTTGCGACCGGATGTCATGCAGCTGCGCCTTAGCATTGAGCGATCGCAGCGGCGTGAGCGTCGCTTCCAGCAGGCCGAACGCCTTAGTCGCCTGGCCAAGGAACTGTTTTTATCCCGCGAACAAATGCTGCAGCAGGCTTATACCATGACGCCGCCGTCGCAATCGCAGCAACCACGGCCACGTCCGCGCAAACGTAAAACGCCCACGCTGCACAGAGAGAACAAATTCTGTGTGGAGCGTGCACGGAAACGCTACTGCCACGAGCTTGTGGAGCTGGCACGCGAACTGAAGCTGCAGCCCGGTGATATCAGTGCCGATGAGCAGGACGAGGACGAGGTGGCGCTACAGCTGGCCATCATAGACGAGGAGCAACAACTGAAGGCGGAGACAATTACTCGGCCGTCAAATGCGGCGGATAAGAAATGCATTTACAGTACCTTCTTCAAGCGTCGGCCCGGCCTCGAGGATGAACAGGTGCTCCGGCGCATGCAATCAGATAAGATACAGCCCCTAAACGAGAAAAACTTCAAGAAGTACCTACGTGACTATAAGCGACGGAAACTGCAGCAGCCGGTGAGTAGATCCCGTAGCTTTTCCAGCAAACGAACTCTCGAGAGCCATATAAGAAAAATTCTGATTTTTTGCGCTTGGCAACATGTACTCAAAAATGTAAACAAGGCCTACTTTAAATTGAACAAAAAGCGCCTTTTTATATCTCGATTCCATTGAATATGGATAAAATGGATTATGTGAATACATCTTCGATGTGACTAGATTAGTCCAATTAGCCATTTAGTCCGTCTGTCTGTATCATCGCCGTTATTTTGGCTATAAGAATATAGGCCTGTCCTTGGCCAGCGCAGAACAAGTTTATTTCAATAATCAATTCACCTCAAATCGATAAACGTCGACATCCTCAATATGACAGATTATAAGAAAAAGATTATTTAAATATTCCATAGCACTTCAATAATTTATTGAAGAACATATTTGACAACCCAATTGGCATCTGGTACATGTGCACACATACATACATTTACTAGAGCTATGTGTGCACGTATTTACGGGTACAGGATATCTCAATTATTTTTGGTATTATTTTTAATTTTATTTAGAATTGCTAACCCACAATTTAAATCGTTAAATAATTAATTTGTGACTACCTTATTGATTCTTATGGTCGGTATATAAAATGTGATTAGACATTTTGACAGCTCAGGATCTCAGGCTAGCGTGCAGATGTAGTTAAAATAAGGTGGCGACTGCTTCTAATAGATATTGTTTGAGTTGATGTGATTTTAAAACCGTATTAAATATACATCTAGTGGGTTTTTATTCTCTCCCACTTCACTGAAAAAATTAAGAACTATTACTATATAATAAGGATGTGGATCGTAAGAGCCACGCCCCTAGGTTCTTCAGAATGTTGTTTACATTAAAGTCAAGTATCAACGCACGATAGAATAAATATTCAAACGAAGAGGATACAAACTGAAATTCTAATTAAGAACACAGAGAGAAAAAGAGTAAAATGTATTTATTTTTGTAGCAATTACCGGACTTTGACACCGCTGATATACGGCTGCGCGATATTTGCACACGCGCTCAGTTTGTGGGCAACTTTAAGCCGGGACGCAAGCCGAAGGCGCTGACAGCGCGCCTCAATCATAGTGTCAACGAGCCGCCTGCCCTGGTGCCCATCGGCGGCAAGGCGAAGCCAATGGAGCAGCCGTCAGCCGAGCTCCTCACCGATGAGCCGCAGCAGTTATACGGACGCGCCGCCCTCGAGCCCGATGAGGAGGATCTGGAGCTGGAGCAGGAGATGCAGGTGCCGGTGCCGGTCGACTCCGTGCCGTCGAAGACAATTGCGCCCGCCGCCGGTCTCGCCCAGCAGCTGCCCAAACTGGAGCCGATTGTGTCGCGCGCTCTGTTTAGCGGCTCGCCCAGGGCGTTGGTCAAGGCGGGCGCCCATATCACGGGCAGTCCTACCAGGGACGTAACGACAACGGCCTCGCCACGTGCCCACACCTGTTACTTCTCGCTGTTGCGGGATCTGTTTGTGTCCACGCCGCAGCATCGCTTGACATACGTGGAGCTGCAGTCGCAGCTGCAAAAGTGGCTGGCGGAGATCGGCAACGTTGGCTTGCCGGATTGGCTGCGTCTGCTGCCCATCGACTGGCTACAGCTGTTGCAGTCGGCCGTTAACTTTCTGTCCGGCGATTTTGTTACGCTGCCGGCGGAATATGTGCCCTACATTGAGCATAAGACGCAGCTAAACATCTATCAGTGGATTGGCGCTGGACGGGATTCGGATGCGCGCCTGCAGTCCCTCTGCCAGTATTGGCTGCAGCGTCGCAAGGATGACACAAGCGTGACGCAGCTGCCGTTGCAGCAACAGCAACAACAGCAGCAGCAGCAGCAACAGTTGCCGCCACAACAGCAATTGAGTCCTGTGGCTGCGTTGGATGCGACGCCGACGCCGCCGCCACGCTGCCCAACCAGCTGGACAGTGCGCGTGGCCACCCAAGCGGAGATGCTGGAGTTCCAGCGACAGGAGCGCCTGCGCTTCGAGCAGCCGCATCGTCCGTTCACGTATCGCATGCACGGCTACGAGAGCGTTGTCGGGCCCGTGAAGGGCATCTACACGCAGAGCCTGGCGCTGAACAAGGCGCGCGGTCATGCCGTTATGGTGGACGACAGGCCGCCTTATGTGACCATATTGACGCTGGTCCGCGATGCGACCGCACGGCTGCCAAACGGTGAGGGAACACGCTCCGAAATCTCGGAGCTACTCAAGTGCTCACAGTTCATCAATCGCCAGGCGGCGGAGAATGTGCTGCAGACGATTGTCAGCGGGGCGCTGGATCGGATGCACGGTGGTCTAGATCCGTGTGTGCGCTACGATGCGCGTCGCAAGATCTGGATCTATTTGCATCGCAATCGCAGCGAGGCGGACTTTGAGCGCATGCATCGCCAGAATCAATCGATGGTCAAACAGAAGCAGCAGCAGCGCAAGCACACCAAACCAAAGAGGGATGACGATGCGACACAGGATCTGCCCGCACTGGTGGCCTCCAATGCAACAGCAGCAGCAGCGACAGCAGCCACAACTCTGCCAGCTGCTGTGTTGCTAAAGAAGCCGCCACAGATGCAGCCGCTGCAAGTGAAATGCCCGCCGGTGCCGCCGCTCAAGTATCACATACCGCCAAATGCCACGACCACAGGCGCGCCCACACAACTGGTGACCGCACAGAAATCCCTGCTAAAGGCCACACAGCGCAGCGGCGTTGTCACCATACTCGATAGATCGCCCACGGCTCAGTTGCTTAAGACCTCGCCCAAGTTGCAGCAGCAGCAGCCACAACAACAGCAACAGCAGCAGACGGCGCTTAACTGCAGTCCGACGCGCAATACCACTCCGATACTGGTGTCCACGCCCACTGGCCTGCAAACGGTGCATGTTGCAGCCACGCCGAACAAGAAGCTGGCCGTGAAGAAGCCCATTGTCATCAATTCGCCCGCACAAACGCCAGCAACAGGAGCAACGGCAGCAACAGCTGGCAGCTTCATTGTGCCCGCTTTGGACCAGCAGCAGCCACAGCAGCAGCAGCAGCAGCAACAGCTGCCCAACAAAGCTTCGCCTGCGCGTCAGCAAATGCCCAAGAATATTATACGGCTGCTGCCCGCTGGTGGTGCAGCCACAGCCACCACCACTGTTGCCAGCAAGCCGACGGTGGTGCAGCTGCCAACAAATGCGGCTGGATCGAAGCCCGCGGCGGCACCTGTCCAAATATTGGGACCACGCATGCTGGCGCAGACCATTGTGCGGCCGTTGCAGCAAAAGATTGGCGCCGTCTCCATTGTGAGCAATAAGTCAACATTAACGGCCGGCGGCAGTCCAATTGCAAATGCCACCACCAGCGGCACGGGCACCATTCTCAAGATGACGCCACAAGCATTTGCTACGCTGCAGCAGCAGCAACTGAAGCAGAAGGCCGCAAATGCCGCACAGACCCAACAACAGCAGCAGCAGCAGCAGCAACAACAGCCGCAACAGCGAATTCTTGTGGGTAAGTCCTATAAAATATCAAAATCTTATTTACATTATGCGGGTAAGTAATATTAAAACGTCAATTATTATCTAAATCGGGTGTAATCGACTGGACGATAATTGTTACAGTACAGGAACGGTTTAGATCAGTCAAAAATGTTTATTGATATTTTAGAGAACTAGCGATATATAAATTAAATCACCCACATTACAAATATCACTTAATAAAATTCGTCTGTTTCGAACAGTTGAGTATAAATTGTCGTTTGTTTGGCTAATGGTTCGAACCAATTATGGTTCAGTCCGTGAACATAGTTTAATCACACTATTGAACCCTGCTTTAGCTTTGAACGTTCTTTTCTAAACTTGATAAAATATACCTTATAATAAAACCGCTTTAAATTTTATCACTATTATTATTACTATTGTCAGACAATATATATTGTGTTCTTCAACTTAACAAATATTTTATTTTTTTAAGAAACAAACTTTTGTTAGGGTTTTGAAACTAGCCTGATTTTTTGAGAAATTGGTTCGAAATTTCGAAACTTTGAACTTATAAAGAAAGATATTTCAACCCACAAACTATTCAAATGCTGCTCTATATAATATATCTGCAATTGAATAAAGTGAAAATCTTTATTTATTTTTTATAAAAAAATATAGATTAGACTATAAACATTATTTTGAATATATTTGCAAACGAATTTTATAGCTAAAAATGTCGTTTATTTTTGCATAAAGTATTTTTTTTTTAAATTTGTATTTGAAAAAAATTTTTTTCCAAAATTCTCAAGGGGGGAGTACATGCTTTTTGACCAAAAAATTCAACAAAATTTAACTTTCGAAAATGAATATATTTTGAATGTGGAGTTAATATATAGGACAAATCATGATCAAAATGCC
>SCDT01002326.1:0-13434 GCA_004143765.1 Drosophila melanica | reverse complement strand
CACAATTGGAGGCTCGTGCAACAGAGGCAGAGACAGGATTAGATTCTGACTAGCCACATAAATAGATGGTTATTCGGAGGAAACCAAACTGCAAATCTGATGTGGCTTTTGCTTTATGCTCAAGTCATATATATATATATATATATATATATATATGTATGTAATTGTGCGTGTGTGTATGGTGCTGTGTGTATGCTTTTGGAGGCGCGTTCGTCGGCGAACGTGCCCACTTTTTTTATTATTAGTAAAAATGTATTTTTCTGCCTCTCAAATTTATTTTTATTTTTTGAATGCGCAGCACACGCGTCGTATGCGCAATATGAGCAATTGTTGCCGTTGTCGTCGTTGTTGTTGTTGGTTGTTTTTTTGTTATTGTCGCTCACTTGCAAGCATTCTGTTTTGCCTGTCTTCACGTTGATAACGGTAACGCGTCATAGCACCCAACATCCAATAACTTTTAATTGCCAGTCATCCTATTATTGTTATTGTAAGTGTAAATATTGTTATTGTTAAATGTAAAATGTAATAACTAACATTTATCATATTGTTGTTTACGACTATCTACCATAACTACGGTCACTATCTAAAAAGTTAATTATGAAATAAACTCTACAACGTCAGCGACTAAATAGAAAATAATACGATTTGATTCAATTCGATTCGATACAATTTGATTAAATGCAAAGCGATCACTGATCACATGCGTTATTGGCAACGGAATAGCATTCGGAATGAAGCTTAATACGGTTCGCAATGCGCGAACTCCATTTTAGGCCACTGTGCAAAAAAGAAAACTAAGAATTTATAGTTATAAACTAAATCAAGTGGTATTTTGGTTCCTATCTTTAATTTAAAAAATTTGAATATATTTATATTTTCAATTTATTTATTTTTTTTACTAACCAAACAAATCCAGGTTTTTTTTGTTTTGACAAGTGTACGGATCGACGTCAGATATCGTCGCAATGCAAGAAGTCCAGTTCAGTAAGGCCAAAAAGTCTCTGGCAACGTAACCAGAATATTTGTTCCTTTATTTCATTTCAAGCTTCAATATAAGTACATTTGTATATGTAGTTAGGTATTATCATGAGCCATTGTTGTGATTATTCTGGATTCTTATATACGTATTATTACAAATCGGCACGATCTGTGCCACAACTTTTAGTTTCTTTCTTTTTCTTTGCGTCAAAGGAGGTGCAAAAAGCAATTGAAAAAAAATTAAAGTAAATAGAAGAATAAGAAATCGAAAACAGATAACAGAAGACTACGCAAGCAGCACACACCCCCAAATATTTATCTATATGTGTGTATGTTGTGTGTGTGTGTGTTTTGACAATCTTTAGCCACGTTTATTTGCGGTTTATTTTAGCACTTATGTACTCGCTGGCTCTCTTTAACCAGAAACCTCATACATTATAATAATGTGGCAACCTGTCACTCATGATATTTAGAACTAACCGGGCTTAGGTAAAAAATATATATTTATATTTATTGTGCAAATAAATGTGGTCGTTCATCATACGCAGATAAAGCAGCCACAATAGAAACCTCAAACCCAAAAAAAGAAAAAAAAATTACTGGAGTTGATGCGAATAAGTTACCTGTATTATTAATATTAAAAATTAAATTATATAAATTAATTTAATGCATAATAAATTATAAAAAAATGCGTAGATTGAGAACAGTGGTATTTATAAATAAAAATAAAATTATACTTCCATAACAAATCATAGATTAATCAATTTATATATTGTTTATCGAATATCGATTGCAGAATGCTGCCCATTTTTAGCAATCTTAATTTCGTACAGGGTATTCACATAGAGAAAAGCTTCAGATAAGTGAACAACTTTCGACTGTCACAGGGCACATGATCATGATCACGATCAGTCTGTGGTGTTTATCAGCGCCTGACAATGACAATGACAATGCGGTTTAATGTTGCCAGATCATTCACTCTGATTTGACTGCACACACAACTTCTGTGCATTTGCCGCTTCCGTCCAGCTAATAAAGTTTAAATGAGCTAATTACACAGATTTATAAACGAACATTTCATTACAAAACATTTTAGGAGGCCTTTTAAACCATTTTTGATAAGCGTTTTTACAGCGCAAGGTTCAAGAAAGTAATCGTAAAAATTTTCAAAAATTATTGAAATAAAATATTTGCCTTAAAAATTTTGATCGAAATTGTATTTTTTAAGACATTACAGATAACTTTATTATTAAGTTTATAATCGATTTTATTAAATTTTTTTTAGAATTGTGCATATGAATATTATTAAACTGATCACAGAATCAAACCCAATTTTTAGAATCGCAATATTTTTGGCCAATCTATATCAAAAGCCAAATTTGAACTATATTCATGTGGATAAATTTTACCAAATTGGATATAAAATATTCACATAAATTTTGAGCCTAAAATAAAAAAAAAAAAAATCAGATACAGAAATCAGATACGAAATTTTTTTATGAAAAAAGTATGCAGAATTTTAACATGCTTTTTTATCGAAAATTTCGTTATGTTTTATTGAAATGCAGAGCTAATTTTGGTGCCAAATCATCAACAAAAAGTACTTCAGCTTTAAAAACGTTGGATTTAGGGCAAAATTATTTGTTATAAGTTAATATAATTTATATAAATTTTTTGTAATCTGATTGATCACAAATTCTCCGATTCTCCTGTAATTTTCATTTGAAATCAATACAGATACATATATATATGTATGTATACCTTTCCTATATACCTAATGTTTACACACATGAACGTATTCGTCTGCTTTTTTTATGATACCCAAAATTCGTGGGCGTTATGTGATTTATTTGCTTACGCGTGCTACGTATGTACATACTTATGTACATTTTCAGAAGATTTTCTTGTTTTTCTTTTTCGTTAATTTTTTATTTTTTTTTAGATGATATTTCGTGCTGTTTCTGTTTCTGTTATTCCCAAGGTCGAGCACCCCGTGCTTTTTCATGTTCACTGTCGAGCTTTGGCTTTGGCATTCAAAAATAGATAATAAAACTTAAAAAAAAGCACTCTCGCCTGTTTGCCAGCTGTCTCGACTATCTCTCTAATTGTTATTTTTCGCATTCCCAAAAACTACAAACTGATATATGTCAACTTTGGCTGTCTACGCATTTTTGCAGCGCATTCAAGGCTAATTTTATTAATTCGTTCACCCTTGCATCGGGAGAGGGTTGGCAAAGGGAAATTTTGTTGTTGTTGTATCCTTATTTAGATATGTACATATATACATATATAAAGAAAGTCTATCTGTCTGTCTGTCTCTCTAAAGATATCGCCATTAAACTTTACAGAGATTTAACTTGCGACCCGATCAAAAAAAAATTTCTTTATAATTGAAATGTTATATATATATATATAAAATTATAAGCAAGACTATATCAATTTCAGATCATATATTATATGCGATGGGTCAAAAAATTATTTCTTGCACGAAAAACTCTTTGTTTTTCAAAATATCCGAAAAACCAAAAATATCCGATATAAAGTGTGCAAAATATCGAATATAACTAAAATAAACCTTTCCAAAGTGAAGAGAGTTAAAATTCGAGTTTGTGTTAACTAAAATATGTATATAAATATACAGCATATATTTTCCAAAAATCTGAAAGGGTATTTAATATTCGGCATCCCAGCTGTTAGCTTTCGTATTGTTTCTTTTTTGGCCTCTATATCTGGTTGCCAAAATAATCCAACTGAACAACCGGTTTTTATGATAGACCTTTAAAAAATATATGTCTGTATGTAAGTAGTATAATTTTTTATGACCTTTTAATTGCCAGTTTAAAGACTTGCTCGCGTTTCAATCACGTGTAGGGATATTAATTAGGCAACAATAACAACAATAACAACAATAAAGTACGTTAACTTCACAAGCTAAGATCGACTGTATATCATATAAATATGTATACATACATACATACATACATACATACATACATACATGCATACATACATACATACATACATACATACATATGTGTGTATGCTCACACAGGTTGTAAATTGACGAGCTCTCCGCTTGAGAAATTCAGCGACACGTGTGTCTATCGATGGCAACAACAACAGCGAAAACCCGCCAAAAAGCAAAAAAGAAAAAATGAAACCAAAAGCTTGCGTCTACCCGCCACAATTAAGAGGGTATATACCCATACTATATGTACATATGTGTGTATATAGAAACATAAATACATGAATTTTACATTTAAATTATTATTATTATATTGAAAATTAAATGTAATATTTATGTACAAGATGGAGTTAATGCAATTCAATTTTCCATTATAATTTTCGAAATCATCGATACCATCAGTGCTATTTTCATTTAACAAATGCATCTCGAAATACATATCGAGTAATCGATACAATTTGAATGATTTGCATTCAAGTACAGGTATACAGTAGTTGAGCTCCGTTTTCTTGAGACGTGTTTTGCTTGGTTTCATGTTGAATACGCGCACACACACATACACACACATATATACAGTTGCGCCCAATAGCTGCGCGTGGCACCAAAGCCCTAAAAACAATACCGCAAAAATCTGCTCAGCCAACAAAGTCAATGATACACACAAACAAACTCATTGTACAAACGCACAAGTGTCCAATTTAAATGCTGCTCATATGCATACATACATATGCATGTGTGTGTTGGTATGTATCGATACTTGTTGTACCCCTGTTAAATTCTACTCTTTGACCACTCTGGCAGCTCTTAACAAAACTCGTTCGCGTGTGTCGCGCTCTTCGAATTTTGCAGTCGATCGCAGTTGCCAAACGGTCTGCGCTCTTCGCAAAACGCGTTTTCTTTAATTATTATAATGCACATGTGTGTTTTTTTTCCTTACTTACATTTTTTTTATCGCACACTGCGAGAGGCACAACAGACGAGCCCAGAAAATTGGCCAATCGCGCGCGTTCTTAATAAGCACTCTTCTGGGCAAGGGAGTGCGAGAGGAGCGCGGATATTCTAGCACAACTTGGTGTCGGCATCTTGTAAATAAACGCAAGTTTTGCGCATTGCATACTCCGTAGCCATAGAAAATGTGTAAACAAGGAACATATATTGGTAGAAGAAGGCATCTACAAAAGACTTGACTATGAATATATATTTGTGTTTACAGCACGCACAACAAGCTTATCATTTTTTCGATACTTCTCGATAAATATCGATTTTAAGCATATCAGTGGGTTTCAACTATAACATACTTATATATACATTTGAAAAATCGGATAGAATAAGTAGTTTTTCGAGAATTAATTTTCAATAGTGGAAATCTGTAACTCGCTAAGCTGGTATATAAAAATATTTGATTGGCAAAAAATATTCTTGGTATCAAAAAAGATCGCAGTGAAAGGTATAGGGAATCTGCTAGTCGGGCACTGTTGCGTAAGGCACTCGATTTATTTACTTTTTGCTGTGCAATCGGTCAATGGCAAAGCCAACAATAAAACGCACGTCACTTGCTTTAAGTTCGAAAACAAGTTGAAAAGTTTTTGTTGTTTTTTTTTTAGATTTTTTTTTATGTTTAAATTACAGCGTTGACAGCAACCTTGTAGCTGTTTTTCTAAGCAACCTAATTACGCATACGCACAATTAGCCCAAATGCGATTCGACTCGTCGTTTAATAGTATTTTGTTGTTGCTATGATTTATAAAAATAGTTCATAAAGAAAGTTTTATTTTTGTATTCGATTGAATTAATTGTCACGTGAAGACCAAAAATAAACGCATGTCAAACTGATAATACAAAGCTTTAAACATTATCGCGGCCAGACTAAAGCAAATTAGGGAATTAAACAAAGATTTTATGAGGCTTGCGAGCTTAAAATTAGTTGCTGATCGATAACAGTTACGATAACCAAGCGAAACTTAGTTATAAAGAAATTGATTATGGAAACAACTTTAAAACAATCTTTATCGATAACAGTTTACATTTTAATAAGTACTATTTTTATGCGAACTAACTTATATAAATTGCTGATCGATAACAGCTTCGAAAAGATATTATATATGCTGTTTGCTAGTCTAGACTATATAATTTATAGGCGAGCAAAATCCAGCGAATCGCTGGAGAACACGAATTTTGAATAAGTTAATGTTGAGCTCTGTTATTTGCAACCGGCACGTTTCGTGTTTTCTTCCTCTTGCCAATTGGCCCGAAAATAGCATAAGAAAAGGAAATTAATCTTACGAAAACCGGTTAACAATCGCCAAACCCCGCTCGATTGGCATCAAACTGTCGCTGAAGTATGCAAAAACTTAAACGAAACGAAAAACAAAAGAAAACAACAAAAAGCCGAAATCAAATTAAAATGCGCAACTCACCGACAAAAAAAATTAAAATGCCGAAATATTCGTACAAAACACCTTTTCTATATAGTATATGCGCATATATAAATACTTATGTATATACAGTTGACTCGGACCGATCACCTGTTGCTAGGCCTATCGAAAACTCAGATGCAGTTATAAATGCCATAAAGATGGCTTCTCTGTTATCTGTGCGCTATCAAGGTCGGCGTCAATATAATGTGAATGTCTCATTAAAATGATGCAGCATTTCTGTTACTCTGTTCCGCGATTACAACGGAGTGTATTGGTTGTCTTTACTTAAAACTTGCAATATATACTCGGTGTGATCTGCGTCAATTAATTCTGAAAATTTTCTTAGCTATAGTTTATTTAACTTCGGACCTCAAATCACAAAACTTGGCCAACTGATTCAAAGTGAAGCCAACAAAAATAAATCTCTATTAAGTTCATTTATATTTTAAAGGTTTGCTCTAGTTGTGTAATGCACTAAAATATAAATAATTATTTATTTACCCACAAATGTTATATTGTTCATTCAAGCGTTTTTCTAAGAAAATACATTATATAATTTATTCTCATAATTTACTTCAAATCTAAATACACTGTGGTGTATTGCTCAATTGTTTGTATTCGACTTTGTCATTCTCATTTGTATGGTTTTTTTTTATTTTTTTTTATTGTCATTTCCTTTTGGCATTCCTCTGCTTTCGTTTTACCAATTTCATTATCAATGTCAAGTCAAGTTGCAAATTGAAAATAACTGTGATAAGAGTTCTCGAGACATACCCCCTGGTGCTAGAGATAGGCGTTTCTTTAATGGATATGACTGCTTGACATACATACGTACATATATAGTACGCATATGTACATATTTACTTACATATATATAGATTAGTTGAATTTTGTGCGCCACAAAACTGTCACCTTATCAGTTTTGGATGGGTTCTCTGATTTATATTTAACTGCGGCAAATTTTTAATTCAATTTATTGTAGGTAGCAACCGATGGGCGCTTATCACCCACACGCACACATTAGTGTGTGTGTGTGTGTGTGTGCATGTGTGTATGTGTGGGGCATGGCATCGCGTGTTGCAGCCCCAACGCCCAGCTATCTCCCACTGTTGTCAGCTACACAGTTAACGCTTATCAGCTCCCGATTGGAGCTTTTCATCTGCGTCATTCGCATCATTGTCATTCCCACAGCCGGATCGGTCTTCTGAGAACAGTTTCCGTTCAGCCAAAAAAAAAGTAATGAGTGGAAAAAGTGGAGCACACAAAATGGCCAAACAAGAATTTATTGCCAAAGACCAATTTTGGGCAACGTTCGTTGTACACGAAAAAATCCTTCACCAATGCCGAAGGGGGTGGGGAGTTGCAGGTAGTGGCAGGGAGGGGCGGCGGGGTGTAAGAAGGCGCGTCGAACCGGTTGCAACTGTTGCCAGACAAGTGAGTGGCAGCAACGAGCAGAAAATTGCATCAGACGCACATCTTAATTACACATAATGATATGGTATACCTATATACACCGTGTATCGTAGTGTCAGCTAGAGATGGGCGCGTGTGGGAGTTTCCTTTATTCACAGCACGGACACGAATCACAGTTAGTATTTTTTAGTGTTAAGTGCAAGATTTGTCGATTCGTGTTTTCATTTTTTAACAAAAGCTTTATTGATTATATTTTATTTTTTAAATGCACTCAATAACTTATTATGGTTTCTTTAGTTATTAGAAACATATTTACTTATTTAAAATTTTTGTTTTTAATCCAAACTCGTGATATTTCCTTTTCTTTAATTTCTTTTTAAGCAGAACTTCATTATTTTTAATTAAGTTTTATTTACTATGCAAGATTTTTTTTATTTAAGTTTATATTAAGCACGTATATTTATTTATATATTTATATATGTATTTATTTATATTATCTTTTATATTATACAAAAGGACTCTAGAAAATGTTTAATTTTTTAAACATCACCTTTTAATAGTTTATTTACCCGCTAATATTAAATTGTTTCTTCACTTTAATTTAAGTTTAATTTTCTTTATTGTCATTTAAAGTTTGTAATGTTTAAATTGAAGCAATCTTTGGTACTCGCCTAAAAGTTAAAAACAAAATTTAATAATATAAGCACCAATATAATTTTTAGTTTAAATAATAATATAATTTAACTTCGTTCTAGATTCAAGCAGAAACGTTTCAGCATTCGAAAACTTTATGTCTTATTAAATTCAGGCTACCTTTATGATCGCTAATGTAGCTCAAACTTGACTTTAGTATAAAAAAAAAAGATTTCAAACATTTTCCTACTTGAATTAAGCATAAGACGTTCCTAATGGCAGTACAACGTGTCTTAGATTCAGTTTAATAAAAAGAAAAAACTCGTGAAAAAACTGGCTTGTATACTCAAGTTAAGAAAATTCCAGTCGTGTTCCCAACAAAAACACGAGACCAATTCTCGTTTAGTTTGTGGCAATCGGCTCTGATCGATTGCTGTCGCATTTTGGGCCAATTTTTGAAAGAGAAAATCGGTTCGTATCTTGGTACAAACATCTTTGATTCGACGTTTAAAATCAAGGATTGTTATTATTTACATACAGGACTTACAAGATGTTTATAGAAGAAAATGAATGGGTTACATTGTATTAATTTAGGCCTGTTATGTCGTTAGCTTCTTTACGGTCGACGTGCTGGCCGCAATGGGCAGATGGGACGGCGAGTGCTTAACCTTCGACGTGAACACATCGTAGCCCAGACTGATGACATTGTCGTAGAAGATGCGATAGTGCGTGGGTATCCAATAGAAGTTAACGAACTGAGCCACCGGCCAGATTGTCCATTCGGCGGCATAGAGCTTCCAAGCCTTCTCCTTGATCTCCTCCCACACCTCGTGCGCATCCTTCTTCTCCAATATGCCCAGCGTCACAAAGAACGCGGAGATGTACAGCGGCGAGCAGATGAGCTGATCGAGCACAATTTTTTTGGCCACCACACGCATACTGCGTCCGGGCAGATACTTGTCCAGTATCTGATACCAATAGTGGCAAATGATGCCAACGGCCACACCACTGGTGGCCATGTGCTGGGTGCGTGTGCTGCTGAACTCCACGATCTCTTTGTTGTACAGCTCTAGCTGCTGCTCCAGTATGTCGCCCACCGAGCTGAGAGTCAGCGAGATGCCCACGTTGGTGAAAAGCAGAAATTTATTGCTGAACGCGCTGCTGTGCCATTCGCGCAGCTTCTGTAGCGCTTCGGCACGGGCGCCCGCACCCGCTTTTGCATTTGCGCCCGCGCTGCCACCGGAGCTGGCGGCCGCCTGTCGCCGTAGACTGCAGCTGCCCAGCGAGAGCAACGTTCGTAGTTTGCGCCGCAAATAGTGCATGTTGGATGTTGATGTTCTAATAGTTCACTTGCGTCTTAATACGGATTCTCAATGGATAATCGCATTAAACGATAATTTGCATAGTTTCCTCCGTACGGGTTAGTCTTCGGATTCCATTATGTTTGGGCCAAAAGTATTGATTGTAGTTTGAAATTTTAAAAACATTTGCACATCATCATAAATTTGAAATAGAATAATTCAAATTTAATCCGAAAGGTTGCCGGAAAGGTTTCTACACCGCGTTTGAGGCGGTGGTGCTCAGCAGCAACAACAACAGTTGCACAATCACGTGTAGTGAACAGCTGTTGACTAGGGCGTCAGAATAGCTAAAGATATCGAATACTATAAATATTCGATAGTTCGTACTCAGCGCAAATAAATTATTTGCCCTTTAAAGTGACACTAGCTGTATATATGCATATACAATTTAGTGTGCTAAAATTGAACTGCTTAAACATATGTTTGTCTTATAAAAGCAGCAATTTGTAATAATTGTCGCAACATCGATAACAGCTTGCTATCGATATTGATGCAACAGCCCTAGCAAGCGTTGCATTGTTATTGCTTTGGTTTTTTTTTTTTGGTTTTTTGTTGTAATTGGCCAGTTGTATTCTAAATCAAAGCCTGCGACGTATTTTTTTGTCTTCAGCTTTGCGTTTATGTGATTTGCATTGGAATTTTAAACGTTTTGAAGACTAGTTGAGAACGGTCGCTTCTGTCTAAACGGCAGTAAGTTATATTTTTTTTTGTAAATTCTAAGAAAACTGCAGATAAGCTGCGCAGCAAATATTTCACTGCGTGCTTTACCAGTAAAAACACATTTTTAACAAATTTCTCAACAGCATCAGCAAACAAAGAGGCGCACACACACACGAATAAACGCACACACGTAACACACACCCACACACTGCGATTGCCAGCAGGTAAACGGGAGACATATTCTAGGAAAGAAAAGGAAAGGAAACGACCATGGGACGCATCTTCCTGGAGCATCTTGGAGGCCTCAAGCTGTTCAATTGTGCCCAGTGCCACACTAATTTGACCAATCGCAGTCAGTTGATCAGCACGCGCTTCACTGGCGCCACGGGTAAGTAGTTAAAACACCAGTTGCATTTCCCTTCGATCTTAATTGATATCCGGCCCGCAGGACGCGCCTATCTGTTCAAGCGTGCGGTCAACTTGACGTTCAGCGCCATTCAGGAGCGTGTCATGCTTACGGGCCGGCACATGGTGCGCGATGTCATGTGCAAGAACTGCGGCGCCAAGCTCGGCTGGATGTACGAGTTCGCCACCGAGGAGACGCAAAAGTAAATACAATATTCTCCGGATCGTAACAACACTCTCTATTATTGGATTCTCTTTGATATTTCAGATATAAAGAGGGTCGCGTCATTCTGGAGTACGCACTGATTAATGAGGCAGAGGGTTTTCCATTGGAAGCGGGCGGCGCCAGCCACTGAAAGGCGCAAGGTGCAGCTGCAGCTCAGCTCCCGGTTAACCAAGCGTCGTGTGTAGCCCTAAGTATTTAAATAGCAAGCCGCAGGCGATGGCTTCTATAGGTTAAACAAACATTATAAAGATCGCCGTAGTCGCAGCATGTTCACAAACGTGTGTGTGCAACGACAACTGGCTAAGAGGGTGTGCATGCTCTGTGTGTGTGTGTGCGTGTGAGTGATTATCTAGATTAACATAATGTCGAGTCCACTAACGTATAATTTCCCCCATTGTCAGCGTTACTTAAACGTAGTTTTAGACATTAGCACATAAGCGACTACGCGGCGCCCAATTCTAAAAATAATATTTATGAGGCTGAACTGCTAATAACATCCCCTCAACCGACCGAACGATCGAACGCACCACGATTTTGTCCCATTTTCAGTTTGCAATTATCATCATAGACCACTCTTTCAACATCTGCAGAAGTGAATAAAATAAAACAGATCTCTAGCTATCTATATAAATCTCTTTAAACTCCGTCTTTGTGCCATTTGATTAAATATTTAAGGATCTTTACATAAAGCGGAATAAAAAAATGCGTCTGTGCGAAAGAGACCACAATCAGAGTATGCATGTGAGTAAGCGGTGCAGAAATATTTGCAATTCATTCACATGAAGCCGAAACTGAGATACGGATTCTTCAATATTTGGCCAACAATAAACCAATTTTATTGGTATAATATTTGGCTGCAAACACTTTATCTGCTATAGTCGTACGATATTCATTATAAGTTGTTGTAATCGGGTCCGAAAAACAAAAAGTTCTCATTTGCAAACTCATTTGTTGACCGATTGTTCCAATGTTAACCAGGGGGAACTATTAAATGTAAGTACATTTTTACCTTACCTTTTACCTTTCGATCTGATTGGACTATCCTGGCAGATTTGCAATTCTTCCTGCGTATATTACAGGTCTTTTTAAAAGTCTGTCTGCCATTCACCGTGACAGTGTGCTTGATCTTTAACTATTTACTATTATTTAAGATTATCTTTTTTGGTGTTTATTTAATTTCTAATTGAGGACCAGTGAAATGCAACAGAAATGCATTTTTAGCTCGGATTTCGGCCTCCGTTTCGGTGTGTTTGATGTCAACTAAACTACCTAGTTTACTCTTATCGGCTCTACAGCTTGTTGGTCTTTTGGGCCATGGCTAGCGCATTCTCGTTGGCAATCATTTGGAATTCCTGGAAGCGCTGCGACACGCGTTGATTCATTTTCAGGTACTTCTCCATGCAGTTCAGCGAGCATTTCTCCTACAAAACAAAATACCGTTGGGATTTATCCTCAAGCTAAAGTTCCTGTGTAATTTACCTCTGAGTCTTTGACATCGCGTGATGTGAAATCGCGCACACAGTCCGTAAAGCACATTTCGGACAGTTTGTTGTAGGACATGAGGAAATCTGAAAACTATATTCGTACACGTTGTTTAGCCGATAGCCATCAATAATAATTAGAATCGGGCGGCACATTGCATCACGTTGGATGTGCTTGTTTGTTAATCAAATGGGCCGCACTGTACTCACTGTTTTCATTTGATCCTTGTCTAGTTGCTCTATGGCAACGGTTTCGGCGTTTTTAGCCATATTGTACTGTGTTGTTTTATTGAAGTTTTTACAAAATGTAACAAAATTTTGTGCGATTAAATAATAGGAGAGCTCAGCTGTGCCGCACTGTCAAAAATAACAGGGCTGCTGCTAAAGATAATTTGTTGCTACTATCGATAGTGTGTGGAGGCGTATCGATTGCCATCGGCTGCCATCTTGGTTTTTTCACCCCATTCGTCGATAACCGACAATCGCAAATTAATTTTCTCTCTACGTAAGCGTGCTTGTATCTGCTTGCTATCTGCGAACAAAAAAAGGAAAAATTGTGTATACCCAGCGACGCAATTAATTAAAACGAATTACAGTTAAAGCTAGTTAACGGTCTCCACATATAAACTATGCCCCGCTATCGTGAATGGGACTTGGCCTGCAAAGTCTACGTAGGCAACTTAGGCTCCTCGGCTTCCAAATATGAAATCGAAAACGCGTTCAGCAAATACGGACCACTGCGAAACGTGTGGGTCGCTCGGAATCCGCCAGGCTTTGCCTTTGTTGAGTTCGAAGATCGACGCGACGCTGAGGACGCGACCCGCGGACTTGACGGCACCCGCTGCTGCGGCACACGAATCCGCGTCGAGATGTCCTCTGGACGGTCCCGTGAAGG